>OY856409.1:857040113-857235113 GCA_963693085.1 Alisma plantago-aquatica | reverse complement strand
CATATATATATATGTATATATGTACATATATATATATATATGTACATATATATATATATATAGAGAGAGAGAGTCAGGCTAGAATACACTCGAGTGTACAGATCATGCTGTACACCCCAATGGTGTTTGCCTATCTAGACCATATTTTTCCAAAATCTAATCCATTGATCTTCATGGTTACGATAATAATAGGTCACATACAAAATTTGAACTCATTTGGATGAATATAAGTCACTCATCCAAGGACAACAAAATCGACGCACAAAACAAATTTGAAATACATGATTCTTGCCTCATTTAGATGCACGACCTATAAGTGTCCAAATGAGCTAAAATTGATTATATAATATGTTCTTTTGATAATTAAGAAGATCAACGGTTTAGATTTTTCAAAAATTTACTGCATCTTCAAAAATGACTGAGGTGTACGGTGCCTCTGGTACACTCGAGTGTACACTAGCCTGACTCTCTCTCTCTCTCTCTCTCTCTCTCTCTATATATATATATATATATATATATATATATATATAAGGCGTTCATTCAATACCCGACGGGTAGCCTGAATTTTCGCTACCCGTCCACCCGAAAAGTAACTATATGGTCAGAAAAGTAACTCGCTGGACAAAAAAATAACTATGTTGATAAAAAAGTAACTATACGACTAAAAAAGTAAATCCGGGCAGAATACACTGCAAATATATATGTAATTGTATATTTGTTATAGCTGTTGCAAATGCAACTATCTATGCATGAAAAGTAACAGTTTGCAAGATAAAGTAACCCTCTACATGTCAAAAGTAAGAAACTCCAAAAAGTAACCAAAATAGGGGGCGGGTAGCTACCCGCGCGAGTATTGAATATGGGCCCATATATATATATATATATATATATATATATATATATATATATAAACATGTTGTTGATCTACCATCCTCACAACCATTTTCAATTTCTTCTATTATAGCTTTAGTACGTTAGGCTGTAGGTATGTCTTTGACATAAGAATCTAGAAGGCTTGTGGGGTAGTATAGGCATGTGATGACTGAGTTCAGTTGCTTTCGGAACCACTTTACAAGCTTGTTCGTGAGGTGGTTGGTGCTTCTGATGTTGTATTAGATGCTAAGGTCATCAAGCTAAGTTTCTTTTTTTGGCGATGTTCTGCGCTTTATGTCGGGCTAAGTACTACTATTTGTCCCTCATGAATTGAAATGCTGGTTTGGAATCAAACAGGAGCATGCATTTTTTAATCCTTTGTCTGGTTGTTTCATGTAATTCTATTGCAATCGCCATTAGTTCTCCTTTTAGAGGGTCAATCCCCTAGTGATCAATAGCACCTTTCATGACCTACCTTCCTATCTCGTCTCTCCCAATGAAGCTTATGTTATGAGTGGCTTGGTGGCCGTATTCATGTTTATTGCTATCTAGCCGACCAGAGGGGAGGGCCCATGATTCTGTCATCACCATGTGGTGATTTTTGAGTGATCGGTTTCTGTGTTAAAGGCTCTTTGTATGTTGCTCATATTAGCTTGAATGTTCAATGACTAGACTTGTGGGTGATGTCCTATAGTTTCGAGAACTGAATTCATTTTGTGTTCCACACCAGCCAACATGCAACTGCTAACTTTAGCTTCCATTCATCCTTTTGTGAGCTTCAAAGAGGAAAGTTGTCATCCAAGGGCTTCAGATCCACCCAGATTGACATGATGTAGGGGTTGTCTCGTATAGCATGAATGTCCGTATCAAAGGTGTATCCCTACCTCAGACACGAGTCACACCATATTCCTCTTCTACTTCTGACAAACCACAATATGCTCTCGTGTTGGAATGTCCACACAATTTTTTGTGTGGAAAGGTTGGTCATCAAATAAACTCCCAATTAGTATTTCATGAAGTGCCCTCCATTAGTAGTCAGATGCTGGTTTAGTAGATAATTACCTAAGGGGTGCGAATTCCATCTAAGGGATGCCTTCCATATCACTCCTTTAGAGGTAGCAGGAGAAGCAAATCTTCTACTGTGTCATTTGTGAATCAATCTCTCAGAAAGTCCTCATCCTTGTAGAACTGATCTCATATCATGCTTTCTACTATCCTAGGAAGCACGAATACATATACATATCGGATATGGGTACGGGGATACAACAATTTTCGAAAATATAGGATACGGGTACGCCATGGATACGATAATTTTTCATATTTATTTTAATATTTTAAAAAATAACCAATATATTTATTTTGAAAATAGATAAAGACAATCAAATTTCATTCAAAAATCACAATATTTCTAAAGAAAATGGAAACCAATTCCATAATGATATAAAAAGGGGTCCTTCATTCATATTAATGTGAGACAGAAGTTACAAAAAGACATGATAATATCATATTCTAAACCTTTCACATTTCATGTATCATGTAATGTTGTGTTGTAGAGTGAGTTGTGCCATCTGTGATAGCAAACTATCTTCTCTCATGTATGGCTAGCTACTATGAAGCACAGATACAAATACAGAAATGGATACGGGACGGTACGGGGATACGACAATTTTCAAAAATATAAGATATGGGTACAATGTGGATACAACAATTTTTTTAATGTTTATTTTAAAATTTTAACAAAAAATACCAATTTCATTCTCAAATCGCAATATAATAGGAGTCTAAAGTTGGAAGTCACATGGTTTTGTGATTTTAAGGGATCACACGAGTGGGGTGTTCCTTTGACTGCTAAATGGGTTGGTTGTATCCTGGTTGCATTGAGGTCATATCTTGCTAATAAAAAAAGGTACGACTTAAGAAGTATCTGGTATGTATTCGAGAGTATCTAGGGAGTATTAGTATCAGATATGTATTCAGTACTGGTAGGACACCTATTTTGGAGTATCGGTGCTTCACAGGGGGAGACAGAAAGATGGGGATGCAATGTTTATCTTCAAAAGAGATGAAATAGATATTGTTTAGATAGAAATCCAGAATAAATCACAACGGATTTAGTCACCAAAACAAGAGGCATGTAACCAATGATACTAAATTGAAGCCTTTCATAGAATATGGAGGACATCAACGTGCATAAAACTTGCACCTTAGTAGGGAAAGCATCCGCAAGTACCATGTAAAGGTGAATGAATTGGTTTGCAATAAAGAACAAACAAAAATCCAGATTACATATGGAAGTTCTTTAAAAAGTGAAATCCCAAAAACAGAGGAGGTACAAACAATAAAGAGAAGAAGGAAGATTGCCATTTAGCAAGAGGAATGGTGACTAACTTTGAACGACTTCAAGGAAGCAACTGTGACAGCCTTGCAACAAGCTACTACTTAGCAGAGAGGGTTGAGACAGGAGTTGGTGTCAAACACTAATCAATGTCATGCCCGAATTTTCTTTTCTAGTTTGAACCGACTAGATACGACATGGATACGCATTAGGAGTATCCGATACGTATCCAGGAGTATCCACGGAGTATTGGTATCAGATACGGGTACGACACCTGTTTTGGAGTATCCGTGCTTCATAGCTACTATCAGATTGAGGAGATCATCTGGTTGCTCTTATGTGTTAGCAACGCCAGTTTGTCTCTCTGACTCGTCCATCGTCCCAAACATTTGTTTGGGGGCCACTAATAGCGATTATGTTGAAGTGCTCCTTAATGAAGTCCTATTGTGTTTAGATGTACCTTAGAGCATACTTCCACCTTCCTTGTAGCCTATCATACCTTTGTATTTCTTCTCCATAAAGGATACCCATTGTATTACATTATATATATTGAATCTTTTCATATAGTTAAATCCTTGAATTAGTTTAAAAGTTAAAAGCTACATAATAGTAATAGCTTAAAAACATTGATCCAACTATAAAAACAAAGTTAGGCATATATGTACTTTAGTTGCTTGCTTGTAAATGGAGCATGAATACAATACCTAATAATTAGAACCAATTGAAAAAGGGAAACATCACACTGACATAAAAAGGAATGAAACAAGAAATAATTAGTACAAGCATAATGCAATATTGAAACAAATATTATGCTAATAAAAATGCATAAAACATAACAACAATGTACTTATAGAAAAGATAGCTTCATATCCATATAACATTAAAAAACCACAATATCCAAAGCATCAGTGTACTACTTTTGCTATCTATATGTGCCCAATCGGCCAAAGACATCAAACATCTCTACTATAGAATTATCCCTCTCTTTATACATATCCATACTTCCTACTCTAGTAAAACCCCTCTTCCTCTTATTTCTTATGCACTAGAGTAGCCATTAAAGCCATTCTACATTCCAAGTTGCTCTCCTCCCTCATGCTCTTAATCATGGTGCAAGATTTCGACTTCACCAGGCGTGGAAGTGTAAGTTTGTGGAAACTTCAAGGAAGTTTAGACGCAATGTTCGATAAACTTCGATGCCGGTTTTTGAAGAAAATGATGTGAATTTGAAGGAAACTTCTATTCGTAAAATTCTAAGTATGTGATACTTCTATCTTATTCTTATATATGTTAATTTAACACAAAAGCATGATCCACAACTCCAGCCCTAGACAAGTTGATAATACAATGTGTTGCTTTCAAGGATCAAATGTGCAATACACATACAAATACACTTCACCATTTGTATATACACTTCAACCATATGTATTATATACAATATAAAGTCAAATAGTGGTTACAACATCCTCTTTAAGAAAGACTGGCAGCAACAAACATAGGGGTTGATATTAGAAGTTGTGAAGAGGGTTGGAGGCTACACTTACGCCTTTTATGGCCTTCAGAGTACTAGTTAGGATTAATGTTCTTGGCCGTCTCAACTTCGCCACAACTTCGCCCAACTTTGCCAACTTTGAGGGAACTTCGACAATTACAGAGATATTTGGACGAAAATACACACAAAAAAGTCAACTTCGTCGAAAATAGTGAAACTTTGCCTATTGGACCAGGCTAAAGTATTTGGTATTCGACCTCGCCTATGGGCGAAATTTGCTAAAACTTTGCCAAAATTCGTCGAAGTTATGTTCCATGCTCTTGATTAAGGTCTTCTTGTTCAACAATTCCTTTTCCATTTCTCTTTGTGTATCAGAAGGAAATACATGTACACGATGTAGTTTGGAGTATCTATGCTTCCTAGTTGTTCAGAGAAGGTAGAAAGGGCCCACAAATGTTAAATGGACCAGCAGGGAAAAATGTTGGTGTGCACTTGATCAACACAGAGGGTCACAAGACCCCTACGTTGTGAAGTAAAGGCTTCATAATCTTTTCACAACACAAATTTTTTTGTTATGCTGAAGATGTAGTCATTAGGGAAAGCAGGTGACTACTAATCAACTGCTGTTGATTTTTTTTTTATCATGTACAACTATAACACTCTAATGGTCATCCCTCAATTGTATTATTATAGAATCACATGTTATTCATAGTATTTAAAAAGTACACATTGGAACTGTCAGATAGTCAATAGAAGGATATTCAATATATTTGATAAGAGAAACCCCCCTCCTATATATAGGAAAGGGGGGAAGCGTTTAGACTCAAACACAACCCTAATCGGCCAAGACACAGTTGGACCCATATTATAGACTAAATAATAAACCCATAAGGCACAGACAAGCAAAGAGTCAACATGCAAACAAAGCATGAACAATCCAGATACTGCCGGAACACAAGCAAAGTAGTTGACATGCATAAGGCACGGACAAGCATGAGCTTGGAGACGACATAGTCCAGATACGTAGATATACCAGAATACTCCAGGATGCATAACCAAATACATGAAATGATCCGCATCAATCACATATAACGTGAAGTAACTATATAGCAAGAGACAAGAGCGGAGAATACCATGGGAAAAGTAGCATTATAGCCGAGAGCACCACATATCTGATTGAATTGTCTTCTCTTTTCTCACTTCATCTTTATACCCCCCTCAATGAAAAATCGCCAAGTGACAACACTACAATCTCGCCCAAATGGAAGAAATCCTTTTATCCCAGCTCTAACTGTCTTGAGATTTGGAGGTATGTGACGCAGGTTGCCGGTAAAAGCAGACTGATGCAGGCTAGGATTTAAAGTAGGCTGAAGGGAAATGGCAACGACGATGACGGTGGGACAGGGTGTACTAACGTCAACACGGGGCGGGGACTAGCCATCGTTCCAGCTTCTTTATCTAGTCCTTCTGATGTCTATGTGTCTATGTGCAAGCGATGCTTTAGAATAAACTAGGAAAGGAAGAGGGGGAAAGCCACGATCACTGAGTCAAAAGTATAGATAAAAAGAGACCAGGTGGAAGAATAAAAAATGTAATAGCATCCAGGCCTAGTGTCGGCAAGAGGCCAACGACAAGTTCTAGGCAGGTAGGCAGCATGGGTAGCTGGGGTAAGGAGTAGTTGAGCGGTGGTTGGAAACAAAGTTTATGGATATATGGACATAGGGACTGGGAAAGGGATTTTTTAACGGCAGGTAGGGAGGAGAGCAGCAACATAAGTCAAGAGGGCTACGGGCGTCACACCAAGCAAGAAGGGGCAGCCGCCCGTCGGCAAGAGCCTTTATTCCTTTCTTCCTTTTTCTTTGCTAGGGTTTAGGATCTCTGCTCGGATAGCTTGTCAGATGATAAATAGAAGGGTATTCAATATATTTGATAAGAGAACCCCCCCTCCTGTATATAGGAGAAGGGGGAAGCATACAGATTCGGACAAAACTCTAATGGGCCAAGACATACTTGGACCGATATTACAAATTAAATTATAAATCCATAAACTAAATAACTGTTAACAAGAACGACAAAAAAAAAGCCAATCGATTGCCAAATTCTGAATTTGAACTGTGATGCATAATGGCGTCTGAAGAGCACATGCTGGGCCCTGTTTGTGTTTGGCAGGGAAGTAGCCAATGAGGGCTTTGAGGAATGATTTAATAACCATTATTAATCAGGTCAATCTCTCAGTATGCCATCACAATATTCTGTTGTGAGTGTGAAGGTTGATCAGCTACAAATGTGGATAAATATGATTAGTGTTTTCCATGGTGGTATAGGTTCATGTTTGGAGGGCTGTAAGGAATGATTTAATAACCATTATTAATCAGGTCGATCTCTCAGTATGCCATCACAATATTCTGTTGTGAGTGTGAAGGTTGATCAGCTACAAATGTGGGTAAAAATGATTAGTGTTTTCCATGGTGGTATAGGTTCATGTTTCATAGTTGATGAAGAGTGGCCCATTCTGTTTGAGAGGTTTCTGCTGGTTGGTCTGCTGCAAATTTGGGGGGGGGGGGGTTGATGTTGGCTGTAGCCTGTAGTAGCTGGTTTCTCAGCTGCCATCCAGATAGTTTGAATCAGCCTTTCTCAACTTGATAAAAGAGTCGCCTCAAAGTTGGAAAATGAGGAAACTTTGAAGCATGGTGCAGGACTTCGACTTCGTGTTGACTTCGCCAGGTGTGGAAGTGGAAGTTTGTGGAAACTTTGAGGAAATTTAAATGAAGTTTACACACAAACTTTGATAGACTTCGATGCCCTTTTTTGGAAGAAAATGATTTGAGATTGAAGAAGACTTTGATTAAAAACTTCTGATTATGCTATATCTCTATCTTAGATATGTTAATTTAACACAAAAACACGATTCACAGCTCTCTTGCCCTATGCTGGTTGATAATGCAATGTGTACTTATAGTTGCAAGGGTTAAATGTGGAATTCAAATACAGGAATACATCACACCTACGTCCTCCATACAATATGGAGTTAATTTTTTGTTACAACATCTTCTCCAGCAAAGAGTGGCAGCCAACAAACATAGGAATTGATATTAGAAGTTGTGAAGAGGGTTGGAGGTGCCACTTATGCCTTATATGGCCTTTAGGGCACTAGTTAGGATTAATGGTTTCGACCGTATCAACTTCGCCCCAGCACCACCAACTTTGGGGAAATATCAACAACTTCGAGGATGTTGGGACGAAGTCACGCTATAAAATCCAACTTTGTCGACAAGGGGGAAACTTTGGTCCGAAGTTGGGACCAAGTCGACATAGTGCTGTTTCTACATCGCCTGGGTTGGAAGTTTGAAACTTCTTCGTTCAACTTCGGAGAAGTTTAGTTCCATGCTTTGAAGTTTCCACCCTTATGTTCATTATTCATAATTGTGCTTCTCATCCCAATTAAAGATCTATATATGATGCTTCGATTTGGTTTCTTCCCCTGTTTGAAGGTGGAGGGAAATACATTCTAATTTTCAAAGAAAGATCAGGGCCATGGAAATATAGGATGTTCATGCATTCTTGCTTGAGATAACAGGTTGTCAGGATATGATTGTGTGTAATATATGATAATTAGCAGGTTCGAAGCATTTTGTGCTCTTTCTTGGCTAATAGGTAATTTAAATGCGCGTGTAAATGTGGTCAGCCCACCCACATGTGATAGTTAGAACTGAGGACACGCCTGGAGAACATGCTTTGGAGCATACACCCTCACACAGACTAGCAAGCTTATGGTCTGTGTCTAAGGGCGGCAAGATCCAATCTGCAGGTTTGCTTGAAGGGATATCAGTAGGAGAAGATGGTGAGTGGTTAGACTCCAGCCTTCCATCTAATGATGGTCTTAGATAAGAAATCAGTTCAAATTTTGGTTCCATGTGAATGGACTGAATCTGACTTATGGGCAGGTTCGAACCTGGGAGAAGGTTCATTGCTAAAAAGCATGATTATTGCCAAGCCACATTTCCTGTGTTTGAATCATCGAGGAGTGAGAAAAGACTCTACCCTTTATGCTCAGTTCATTAGGTACTGCCTGAAAGCTATAACCAATTAGCAGTTGCAAAGTCTGCAATTTGAAGTTACTATTATTTTGTTAGTGCAATTTCAAGTCTGTTAGACTACACTTGTTATTATGATATTGGAACACGTTATGCCAGATGTTTTAATCAAGCCAAAGACATTTGTAGATTGTAGATACTTTCTTGTTCCAGTTTGACTTTGAGTGCTTTACCTTTTGGTGAAAAGTATGAGTATCAACTTAGTATATAAAACCTTGCATGGAAAATATATGTAGCTTATTCTGATTTCTAGCGACTTGTCTTAAAATTCCAGTGGGACCTTACTTTTAGCCGACGCCAACATTGGTCGGAACTGAGGCTCGGAAGATTATAATAATTGAAAGTGAATTAGGAATTAATTTGAGAAGACGATGCATTTCTTGTATATTTTGAGGATGACTAATATCTAAGTGCTTGTTGTATGGATGTGTTGTTGCTGTTGCGCCCCTCTGATGCAACAAGATTCATTAGTCTCTCTTTTTCGGCATTATAGCATATTGTATTTGTGAATATGTTTGATGATAATTCTATACTTTTTGTTAGGATAAAAGCAATAGGAACACAGTGAATTGTGATGACAAACTCGGGAGTATTTTGTTGGGTAGGCAACAGGTTCAGCTTACTGAACTCCCAGCAATGATTAAACTGCATTTTCCAAAACAATCCAAGTAGAAGTAAGTTTTATTGTTCATAAGTATTTGTTTAAGTTTATCTTCAAACAGGACTTTGTGTTGATCAATCCATTGTTATAACAAAAGGAATTAGAAGTCGGTTTATTTTCCTTCAATGTAAGAACAATTCTGCTATTGATGATTTATGTCTTGCAAGTAAAAAAATTGATTCTTGCTACCATAGAAGCAATGCAAACATATATTAATGTTTCTGCCACCAATCTAATGCCTGAAGCTGTCTTTGCTGTCTGCTTATTGAATTGACTCAGGTTCTGCAATATTGTAGGCAACACCGGGAACTGTGATGCTAATATGTTTATCTTGTCTTGTGTCCCTGTCAGAATTTCTGAATGGGATGTTAGGACGTTATGATGGGGATACATGGACATGAAAGATGCGGATATATGCATTGCACCTTACATATACTGTATGGGATTCTCACATGATTGATTCAATACTACTAGCTGCTGTTCATGACATATTTATCCAGCTTTCAAGAAAGATTCATGTCCCAGTTGTCACTTTGTCTATGGTCCATTAACTTTTTTGTTAATAGTTGGGATTTTTCTCTGCAGTTGTGATCCAAAAATATGCTTGAAGGCCCCGTTGATTTCACTTGATAAAGCAAATCAAAAACTTTAGAAGTTGGCTTTTTTATGACAACCCGATGGCATTTAACGACAAAAATGTAGACAGCAGGGGTATGAAAAATAAAGTTTACATGTCACAACATTTAAAACATGTCGCTATAAGCTAATCAGGTCTCTCACCAAAATTATATCTGATTGCATTTCACTTTGTAGCGCCTGTCTGGTAGGGTGTTGTTAGAGGGAAAAGTGTGGCTTGAAAAAGTTTGAATTACAATGTAAACATTTGAAACTTCTATTGGTTTATTTGGTTAGGTGGAATTTGATTTCATTTGTTTGGTTTGAGGTAGATCTTCAAATGGAGGTATCAGCTTTTGTTAACACCTTGCGTACAACTTTTACGTTTTCTGCAAATCATTGCTTAGCCCACAACCCAGCAATCATTAGGGGCATGTTTGGTTACTTGGATTTCCTTGGATTTTAAAGAATACCGGATTTGTAAAATACAGGATTGACAAACACTGGGATCTTTTACATCCTAGAAAATTATCATTTACGTTTGGTCTAATGGATTCTGTAGATCCAGTATTCCAAAAGTTTATGTTTGGATTTTTGTATTAATGAATTTATATATTAGAGTATAACTAATATTAATTATTTAAATATGATTAACAACGAATCCTTTGTTAAGACCGGCAGATTCAAATCGAGTTGACATCTTCCGCAAGCATGCCATTTCCTCTCAGCGATCTAATTCAGTCCGTGCTTACGAAAAGGTTGATGGGAAGCTTTTTGCAGCCGTCGTTGCTAGAGAGGACATTCCGTCAAACACCCAGCGATCAATAGCTGCACACAACTTCTCAGAATGTGTCCCCATCCACAGGCTACGCATAAGAGACAGAAGATTTGGCCAAACCGTTCGCATTCCCCCGCCTCTGGAACACACCACCCTCTTCTTCTCCATTACCGGCATTACTTCTGCCGCCAGAGCACAGCTTGCAGCTCCTCAAGCAGGTCTCACATGGCACGAACATGGCATTCCGGCACGCACAGCAGGAAGTATGAGCACTGTGCCAGTATTCTAGGATGCCGCCGGAGGCAAACGGGAACAGGCACACGACCTCCGATGCCTCAATGTACTAGCCGTTCTCGAAGATGTTCGGGAACCCATCACCATGGTTGGGGCACAGTGCGGTAGCTCCTATTTCTCGGCAGGGTCTTCTTCGGGGCACAGTGCGGTGGTCCCTTTTATGCGGCGCAGAGTGCAGCGAGCCCTTCTCCGTCGCGCAGTGCGGCTGCACTTCTGACCGAGCGCGCTATAGATTCCCCGGTGGTGATGGCCAACGCCGCATATGGAAAGGAGGGACAGTCGCAAGGATCGGGGTCGGGGGTGGTAGGGAGCGGGGGACGCGAGAGAAGGATTGTGGCGTACAGCGGTTTTGAGATGTAATCGTTAATCCCGCATTCCCTGTATTACAAAAAAATCCCGGAATTCTGACTTTTTACAGCTCCTGCAAACCAAACATAGGATTTAGGCTGCTGGAGCAATAAATGCAATCCAATACAGTAAACTCCAGCAAACCAAACGTGCCCTAGGAGGATACAGGTCTGAAAAAGCCTGGCATGTTTTAAAATATATTATACTTTCGGTAAGAATGTGGAATCAGTGTGTCTGTGACTGTGAGAGAGTGCAGCAGCACAAACGAATTCGCCTCTTACCCGGTTACACCTGACTACGCCCAAAGAGGGTGCGGTATGTTTTCACGGAACCTCCGGCGATGAGTACTTTGCATGCAGTTTTAAATCAGCCAACTTCATTTGACTGCACCCCACGAAATATATTATTTTCTCATTTCATTATTTTACAATGTGAGGAAGACAAACCACATCGTACCAATTACCAAACAACGCCTTGGATGTAACCTTTAATGACTGGGACCAAAATTTTGCGGATATGTAATTATGTATGTTACCTCAACTGATACTATTAAGACACCTAGAAGGAAGACACCCAAATTCCTGTATGGATCAGAGTTGAGTCCCTGTTTATTTGTTGTAGTTATGGATGAGCTAAAGAAACAAGTTGATGATGATATTCCTTGAATTTTTTTGCACACAAGATTGACTTATTAACAAAACTACAGATGGAGTTCATCAATTTGGAACTATAGAGAAATGATTTGAAATCCAGAGCTTTTAGTATATGCATTGGATGTTAGCGAAGTCTATGAGGAAGGTGGAACAAAGTTGGATGGAGTGGATGTCAAAAAAAGAGGTACATGTGGCTTTCTCTTGTAAGCTCACAACCGGGTGGATAATATGGGATGCGAATGGACCATTATCTGATCATAAGGTTCCATCAGATCCAAATGTAAGTTTTGTAGAACAACATTGTGCCCAACCATGTTGTATGGTAGTGAATGTTGGGTTTTGAGGAAACAATATATTTACAAGATACATGGCTGGATAAAAGGATGCTAAAACAAGGTGCTCAACCACGTAAGTTACATGTACCGGCCAGAACGCCCTCTCTTTTTATATACGTCAATGTTTAATATCTTGTCAAAATGGGCAAAATG
This sequence comes from Alisma plantago-aquatica, assembly GCA_963693085.1. NCBI lineage: Eukaryota > Viridiplantae > Streptophyta > Magnoliopsida > Alismatales > Alismataceae > Alisma > Alisma plantago-aquatica. The sequence goes on along the minus strand of OY856409.1, from coordinate 857,222,482 downwards.
TTTTGGCGCAATTCTGTACCGATGGCAATCGGGTACCAAAACGCACTATCAAGGCGCACTGACCATCCAACTCTAGACTTTTAAAGAGCTCACACATGGGAAATTTGCCGAGACCGAAACATTACACCTAGGAAGCACAACCACGGACACGGATATAGACACGGTCGTGGACACGGACACAAATACGGACACAGTCGTGGACACAGACATGGTACATGTCGATTTTTGGAAATATAGGACAGACACGGCGAAGAACACAACAATTTTTCTAATATTTTCATAATTAAACGGTATATGTGTGTATATATATTCATATGAAACATAAAATTAGACAATTAGATAACCTTACTTCTTTTAAGATAAAACTAAAAAAATGATTACCAATTGGCAATTGTATAGCCACAACATTGAAATATTGAAGTGGAATATCAAAAGAGGCCTTTTCTCCGACAAAAAAAGAGACCTTTTCATTTTATGTCAAATATAAGTTGCTAAAAAGACAATTTTGAAGAAAGAGGGAAGACATGATTTTAAGTGGAAAAACCCTCCAAGGTGGAGGTAAAAAACCACGGGAAAGCCCTAGCCGTCACACCGGCCTAGGGTTGTTGTTGCTTTCTTGGTATCATTTACAAGGGGGACTTGTACATTATATAGAGAAACAAGGCTATATGGATCCAAGCCCAAGATCCATTTAGCATCAAAAACATAAAAACATAAAGCTTAACACTCCCCCTCAAGTTGGGCTTACAGATCAAACGTGCGCAATTTGCCGACAACCCTCAGAAAAACAAACATGTTGACCCCCTTTGCAAAGAAATCTGCCACTTGTTCTCCTATTTTAACTAAAGGTAGATAAAATTCTCCAGAATTGATCTTCTCTCTGATAAAATGTCGAACAAGCTCTGCATGCTTCGTTCGATCATGGAGAACGGGATTGTTTGCTAGATTAATAGCTGATTTGTTATCACAGTATAACATCATAGGACTTGTAGGGCACATCCCCATGTCTTTTAAGAGAATCTTTACCACAAAATTCAGTGACCCCTTGAGCCACGACTCTGTATTCAGCCTTAATACTTGATCTAGCAACCACATTCTGTTTCATACTTCTCCATATTATAAGATTCCCACGTAAGAAGATACAGTAGCCTGAAGTTGATCTTCTGTCATCTTGGGACCCTGCCCAATCAGCAGCAATGAAGCATTCAATCTTAAAATCATTGCTTCTTGTGAATAAAAGTCCCTTCCCTGGAGTTCCTTTTAGATATGCTAGAATGCGATAAGCAGCTTTTAGATGTATGTTTGTAGGTGCATGCATATATTGATTCAGATTATTCACATCATAAGGAATATCAGGTTTATTCAAGGTGAGGTATTTGAGCTTTCCAACCAATTTTTGATCCATGTTTTTACCTTCATCATCCATACGAATCCCATCTTTGAAGCTTAACTTGTGATTTTCCTCTATGGGAGTCCCTACAGGTTTGCATCCCAACTGTCTTGTTTCATTGAGAATATCTAAGATATGTTTTCTTTGACTATTCACTCCTTTCGTTGATTTTGCAATCTCTATACCCAAGAAATACTTTAGTTCACCTAGATCATTTATCTCCAATTTCTGGCTAGCCTTGTCTTCAGGAGTTGTATTTCTTCATTGTCACTTCCAGTAATAATCATGTCATCTACATACATTAGCATCATAGTGGTGCTTTTTGAGGTTTTTTGAACAAACAATGTATGATCTCCATTTCCTTGTTGGAAACCTAACTATTTCATAAAGATTCTAAGTCTTTCGAACCAAGCCCTCGGAGATTGTTTTAATTCATACAAAGCTTTCTTTAAGCTGCAACATTTTCCTGCTTGATCATAGCCAGGTGGTAATTTCATGAAAACTTGTTGATTAAGGTCACCCTTAAGAAAACGTTCTTAACATCAAGTTGATGCATTTTCCAGGAGAAGTGAATAGAAACAACAATGATGATTCTGATTGAGTTCATCTTTGCCACAGGAGAAAAAGTCTCAGAGTAATCGATGCCATACTTTTGAGAAAAAACTTTGGCAACCAACCTAGCCTTATATCTATCGACAGTCCCATCAACATTATGCTTAATTGTGTAAATCCACTTGGATCCAACTAGACGAGATCCTTTAGAAATGTTCACAATATCCCATGTTTGATTCTTTATTAGAGTAGACATTTCTTCCTTCATAGCATGAGCCCACTTGGGGTCTTTCAAGGCTTCATCAACTGTCCTGGGAACAGAGGAAATGTCAAGAGCAGATAAAAAATCTATAATTGGAGCTTAACTGTGAATATGACATATTTCTGATAAGGATGCTTGTACATTCTCTTGTTCCTATCCTAAGAGCAATTGGCAGATCAAAGTTGTCAACTGCATTGACTTCTGGACTTGGTTTAGGAGGATTGGGATTGGCATCAATAGCAACATTCTCAGTGACGACTAGATTTCTGTATTTTTTCATACACTTGTCCAAACCTATGTCCTGCATGAGTCTTTTCAAATATACCTTCAGTAGTATTAGGAAAGCGTATCGGTTCCTCTACCGCACATGTTACTACTGACTCCCCCAGTGGAGGAGCGATACCCACAAATAAAGGTACATTCTCATGAAACGTGACATCTTTAGAAAAATAATGTTTTCCGTTTGGCATGGAGAAACATTTGTATCCTTTCTTTGTCACTGAATACCCAAGAAAAACGGATCTAATAGCCCGTGGGTCCAATTTTGATCTCCCAGGTTGCAAGTTGTGGACATAGCAAGTACAATAAAAAACTTTTGGAGCTAGATGAAAAACATTTTTGACAAAATTTTCATTGGAATTCCCCCCCTTCAAGTTTCTTCGAGGCATCCTATTAATTAAGTAGGTAGCTATCAAAAGTGCATCACACCAAAATTTTTGGGGAACATTCCTTTGAATCAAGAGAGCTCTTGTGACCTCCAAAAGGTGTCTATTTTTCCTCTTTGACACACTTGCTGTGGTGTGTAGTTACAAGATGTCTGATGAATAATACCTTTCTTATTGAACATGGACACGACCCCTTTTTCTAAATACTCCTTTGCGTTATCAAATCTAAATTTCTTTGTAGTTATTCCAAATTGTGTTTTGACCATTGTTACCAATTGTTCAACTAACTGTGGAATCTCTGATTGTTTTTTCATAAGATATAAAAATGTGCACCAGGAATAATCATCAATAAAGGTCACAAAGTACTTGAAGCCTCCGTTAGATACAATTGGTGCTGGACTCCATACATCAGAATGAACCAACTCAAATATATATTTTGTATTATTTTCAGAATGCTCATAGTATGATGATGCTTGGATAGTTCACAGACATCACATTTTAACTGACTCACATCAACTGATGAAAAAATATATGGTAATAGCTTCTTCAAAGAGGAAAGACTTAGGTGCCCCAAGTAATAGTGCTATAACTGAACCCCATGTTTCTTGCTTTGAAGCGCTACTTGAAGTGCATAAGTAACTCTATCCGATACCTTGTAAAGACCTTTCGACTCCAAACCAATCCCAATCTTCCTCCCCGAACCAAGCTCTTGTAGAACCTTTGTGCATGACTTCGATTTTGTGCCGACTTCGCCAGGCGTGGAAGTGGAAGTTTGTGGAAACTTCGAGGAAGTTTAGACGCAAACTTCGACAAACTTCGATGCCGATTTTTGAAGAAAGTGATGTGAATTTGAAGGAAACTTCGATTGAAAACTTCTATTTATGTTATACCTCTATCTTATAATTGTTAATTTAACACAAAAGCACGATTCATGACTCTCTAGCCCTAAGTAGGTTGATAGTACAATGTGTTGCTTGCAATGGTCAAACGTGCAATACACATACAAATACAGTTCAAGTGTTGAACATATACAACCAAATAGTAGTTACAAGACCCTCTCTAGGAAAGAGTGGCAACAACAAACATAGGAGTCGATATTAGAAGTTGTGAAGAGGGTTGGAGGCGATTCTTATGCCTTATACGACCGTCAGGGCACTAGTTAGGATTAATGTTCTGAATCGTCTCAACTTCGCCCCAACTTCGCCAACTTCGAGGAAACTTTGATAACTTCGGAGAAGTTGGGACGAAAATACACACAAAAAATTCAACTTCGACGAAACGAAGTTTGGACGAGGCCGAAGTATTGGGGATTCGACTTCGCGCATGGTCGAAGTTCGAAGTTTCGACAAAACTTCGCTTAACTTCGCCGAAGTTTAGTTCCATGATACATCGATCAGAAAAGAATTCAAGACTACAATCAAGGGCTTTGGTGATTTTACTAACAGATAGTAGACTCAAAGATAGGTCAAGAACATGTAAGCATCAGATTAAACCAGATTTTTCCTGATACTGATATCACCTTTCCCAACCACAGTAGCAAAAGAACCATCTGCCATCACAATTTCGTCGAGCCCAGACCCAAGTTTATACTTGAAAACCCCTTGGGATGAGACGTCATGTGATTAGTAGCACCACTGTCAAGTTTACCCAGTCATCTTCAGGAGACGTACCTTGTTTTGCTTGGGTGGAAAGAGCATGATTGATTGATGGCTTAGATTGACTAGGCCTAGAGTTGCTCCATCTGTCCTACAGAGAAGTAGTTTGGTTTTTGTTCATGGTGAAAATTCAGTAGCAGTGGCACCAGTTCCTTGTCCTTTATATCGAACATTTTTCCCGGAATCCCTTTTTATTTTAGAGTGGAGTTTCCAACAGAATTCCACGGTGTGTCCATGTTTCTGACAGTGAGTACACTTGAATGAAGCTCGTGTAGATACAGAAGAAGTTTTGCTCAGCAAAGCTGAGTTTTCAATAGTCACTAGAATCAGTATAATAGCTGTGCGAGTCTTCTTTGCTTCAATTCGAAAATACACCTCTTCCAGACTAGGAATGGAGGTCTCATTTAGGATTTGACTGCGAACATGTTCAAACTCTACACTGTGACCACCGAGAAAAGTAAAGGTGCACATCTTCCATTCACGTTCTCAATAAAGCTTTTGGTCGGTAATGCAAGTTCAACTATTTTCATTGTAGTAATTCATATCCTCCCACTTGATCTTCAAGAGGCTATAGAAATCAGTCACATTCAATTTTCCTTGTTAAAGCGTACAAATCTCTTTGTTAAGTTGATATACGTCAGAAACAATTTTACAATCCAAGATTTAACTTGGTCGTCTTCAAGGTACCATTGATCCCATCCCTTGTCATCTTTTGCAGGTGCTTTCTTTGTCCCATTAACATAACCAATTCTTTCCCGCCCAGCAATCGACATCTTAGAAGCAACAACCCATAGGAGATAATTGGTACAAGTCAGCTTTTGTGGTGATTTGCAATGCTGCCATGTCATTGTACTTGGAGGGCTCCATTTGATAGAACAAGAACAGAGTGCACAGACTGCAGGGGAAAAATGGGAGGAACAAAGTTTGTGGGCGAATAGGGACAAGGACAGTGGCAGTGCAAAGGCAGCACACAAGGCAGCAAGAACCCATCAAGAGAACAGCAGCACAGATACCAAGCAAGCTGCAAAAGGATGCAACACTAGAAGTACCTCAGTCTGCTAGAAACCAGCGAGGGAACAACAGCAGAAAAGGAAAAGGCACACATGGACCTGCCCGACGTGGCTGTAGCAGTAGTAGAGATGGAGGTGCCCGCTGTCCGAAAGTACTGTGGCACCAGTAGGAATCAAGAATCCGGGCAGCTGCTGCTGGGGACCTGCTCCTACAGTAGCAGAGACTGGCTGCCCGGTGCACAAAACTACTGTAGCAATAGTAGAAATCAAGAGCGGGGGACAGCTACAGCGGAAGGAAAAAAATCAGAATACAGAAGCTGGTGGTTGGGCACTGGATTCACTGTACTAGTAGTGAAAATCAAAGCAGCGGCTGACAACAACTTCATAGGAGCAAAACTTCAAAGGCCTTTGGTAGCAACAGTAGAAAGAGACTCCCTTGATAGCAGAAATGGAAAAAGATTCCCTAATAGTCAGGGCTCTGATACCATGTAGAAAGAGAGAAGGCACGAGTTAACGTGGAAAAACCCTCCAAGGTGGAGGTAGAAAACCATGGGAAAGCCCTAGCCGTCATACTGGCCTAGGGTTGTTGCTGCTTTCTTGATATCACTTACAAGGGGGACTTGTTACATTCTTAGTTATCAAGGCGCGCCTCAAACTAGGCGCCCAGCCTATTAAGTGCTTTAAGTTGGTGTCTAAGGCCTTTTAGGCCCAAATTTAGCAATTTAAAGGCTAAATAAGCATGAATCGAGTTCAGATTTTCTCAAATTAGATCACCTTGAGTCATTTCATAGTTGAAATAGGTCTGATTTAGGCAAAATCAGGTCAAATATTGGTAATTAGGTTCTGATTTGGGAAAATGCGTCTGATTTGAGGGAAACTAGGTCTGATTTAGCCCAATTGGGTCTCATTTAAGTCTGTATAGGATAAAGTAGGGGAAGTAAGGTCTTTTTAGGTCATGGTATGCAGAATTAGGCCAAAATTTATGCCAAATCAAGTCAAATTTGGGATGATTAGGTCTGATTTGTGGGAAATACATGTGATTTGGGGAAAATACTGGAGATTTGGCCAAACTTGGGTTTCATTTAGGTCAATATAGGATAATTTCGGATAAACTTGGGTCTCATTTAGTAGTTTGATTTGCATATATTCCTCTTTCACTGACTTTTTCTTGCTCGTACATCTACAACAGCTACTGCTGTTTGCATGTATGCATTAAAAATTTCCTGATCTCCTTCCACACCTCCTGCACTGCTGTTTGTAATTTTATTTTTCTGACTTCTTCCTCCATATCTCCTCTCCAACTGTTGTGTTTTTTTCCTTTTTTGACTTGTTGCATGTCATTTGCAATTTTCTTTTTCTGTTTTCTTGTTTTCTTTGACCTACAATTCCTATTTACCTTCCTCCTATTTTCTTCTTCTCTTAATTCTCCTTCTCTTGATCCTCTAAACAGTTATCCTTGCAAATCAGGCATATAACATGATTTCAGTGTTTTAAAAAGCGGCCCAGGCGGCCCAGACCCTTGACCGCTCAGAATGGGCTTTAGGCGGGCAGTCAGGCGGATCTCCATTAAGCGGCCGCTTCAGACCCGCTCAGCCCGCTTATGCGCCCGCCTGAGCAATGCTTTTGGGCGCCCGCCTGAGGCCGCTTAAGTTAAAATCAGGTTCTATGCCCACTTCCTCGTCCCAAAATGAAATATAATCAATTTGTTAGTATGTATCAACATTGTATAACATTATTTAACATGTTAATATAATACTATTGCGCTAAACAATTAAATATGTATCCAAATACTGTAGAACAGTTAACTAGTGTATATATTACACTGAGTTTGCTTTTTAAAACACAACTTATGTTTATAAATCAAGGTTAGTATGCGTTTCTCATTTTTAATTGAGTTGTACATGCATCAAAATCGTTCCTACTTCATATAAGTTCTGTATGTATGTACTGCTGCACCCATTTTCATCTTTATGTATGAACTGCTGTACCTACATTACATATTTATCATTTGTACATACATTGCTGCTCTGCTATGAACTCAACTACTAATATTTACTGATACATTATACTTGTACCTATACATACATTCATACCTTAGTTTTTCTTGTATTGTTATGCGTTCAACTAATGTATTATCTATGTAGATGTACTTTGTAGTTTGCAATACATATAACGGTATAATGTACATATCATGTACTGCCTACTACTGTATAATGCATATTCTATACTATGTAGCATGTACCTCTAAAGAATAACGTATTACATATATCATGTACTGCCTGCTACTATATATTCATATACTATGTAGTATGTACCACTAGTGTATATATATCATCTATGGGCTACTTCTGTATATATTTAATTTAATATATTACTAGTTACTAGATTGAGTATGTTATAATTGAGTTAATTCAGTAATTCTATACTCATCACATGGTTTATATATGTATAATAATATATTATTCATATACATATATGTGTAATTTTCTATAAATTATATATGAATTTATGCTCCCGCTTTTTCAAAAAGCCCGCCTGGCGCTCAAGCGGCCACAAGGTGCTGTCCGCACGCCTCCCGCTTCCCGCTTTATAAAACATTGCATGATTTAATGAACATATAGTTACAAAATAACATGTAGTTCATATGTATAAATATACAAATATGTAACAAAAAAAATATAAAAAATAAAAACGCCCAGAAAGGCCTAGGCGCCCATTGGTTGAGACCAACCGCCTAACCACCTCAACAAATATGGTTACATTATACAGAGCAACAAGGTTATATGGATCCAAGCCCAAGATCCATTTAGCATTGAAAACATAAAGCTTAACAAATTTCATATCCATTCATATTCGATGTATAATACCCAAACATGACGAGAGATAAAGATTAAAAAGAAGAGGAGAGACCGGTAGATTAAATAAGAGAGTTTGAAACATGAAAAGGTGGAATTCAGTGAGTTTTTGCAGTTGCAATAGCCTAGTTTAAGGTTGGACTTCATGAATACACTTGCAGTGATGCACTAAGCTGCTGAATTTCGGAATATTAACCATTAGACATACATAAAGTCTCTAAGTCAGTACTCAGTACTCATTGATTGCAGATGTCATATGAATTGTGAGACTGTTCATATTTATTTAGCCACACAACAACAATTAATAAAAATGCACATTTGGATACTCAAGAAAGTGATGAACATGGAAACATTAATAGAACAAGGTAATAATGGATAAAGGTTGATAGTTTACCTCAGTTAATCAGTTTGCCAGATATAGAGGAAAGCCGCAAGCCCAAGAATAGATGAATGAGCTGAGAGATTAAATGAAAACAAGAATAGGGAGATAGTTGTTGCTGCTCTAAACTTAGATATGCAATAAGAACAGAAGGAATACAGTTGCTGCCCTCTTGCAAACAGAGATGGATTTGATCTACAGAAGACATGCTGTGGCTGCATAGTTATGTGACTAGGATTACTGGAGAGGCAAGCCGGTTTTTTCTCTGGGCTGTAAATGGGATTGGCCGTGTCCAGGCTAGGCTGTGTTCAAGCCGCGTCCACCTAAAAAAAATCTTAGACATGGCTGGAGAAGTGTCCAATACATGTTTAGGTGTATCCACAGAGTATGAGTGTCCAGTACGTGTCGGACACAGGTACAACACCTGTTTGAAGTGCCCGTGCTTCCTAGCATTGCACCCATCCATGCAAAAATCTAATGCATCCAACTCAAGAGGAAAAAAATCCATTTGAGCCTCAACTGATAGAATGAACTGAAACAAGAGATCGGAAATAGGTATATGTCACCAATGTGTTACTATGCCTTGGGCAGTATAGCTGCCACAATGTTGGTGGGAAGCCCGATATTGAAGAGGCTATGTCTTTTGTTTCGTATTAATCAGGACTGATCTTGCAGGTACAGATCCCTGATATACTGGTTTCAGAACCCAGACATTGATTTACTTGTGGAATTGATTATCCAAGTCAAAGTAGGCCCGAATACATGAATTGACCTCTCCTATTGGAGCATATATTGGATATATGATGCTGTATACCGGTATCAGTCCATGTTGCAAATTAGTTAATCATTAAATATTGAAGGAACTCATTTTATGTGGCACTGAAAATCTTTCATTTACAGAATTAAACAGTGGCGCTGAAGGCAACACATACCACAAATGTGCCTGCGCTGCACAAAGGACCAGTCTTATTCACCTTTATACTAATTTGAGCATCCGTATACCTGATGGAGACCTGCCCATTGCCCCTGTTGTCCTTTGGCATATGATCAATGCCACACCTGTAGGCAAGTTTATTTAAGCTATACACTTGTATAAGTAAGCGCCTATACTGGTAGGCATATACCACTTTTAAGCATCAAAATCTATACATATAATTGATGGAATGCCAAGTAAAATTGAAAAATGCCATGCCCACATTTTCATTTAAGAATCAACCACACTACACAAATGCCATTCCCTATGCCTGTAGAGATGACGAGTCAGTAAACGAGATTGTCAGATCCTTTGGCTCTTTGATAGAGATATCAAGATGGAGGAGGTCAGAATATGATGACTTTGGGATGCTGTTGAAAATTGAAGCTTTTCATGATGACGTGCCGCATCTTATGTGGATTTCCTTCTGAGGTGGGCGCTACACTGTAAAGCTCACAATAGTTTCTCAATCCGGGTTGGTTGATGATGACCTGCCTGTCAATGACTTGGGAAGGGATCTTGGCATCCCCGACAAGGCCCTGATGGCATCCCTCCAGCAACCAAGACGTCATGGACTTGAAACCTCGTCCATTGTTCAGGGGCGCGGAGACGGTTTCGTCAGTACCAGGGAGGGACAGGTGAACAAGTGCTTTAGACCCTACCAGATGGGTGAGAGACCAGGATGGTACTCGTAAGCCCCTAGCTCACAGGCGTCTCAGAGAGTTCGTCGAGTTTCTTCCTGACTGTGACAATTCACAGAGACGATTCTCCAGTTGAGAGAGGAGGATCCAAAGATCAAGGGTTAAAGGTTCTAGCAGTTTTGAGTGTAGGATCTCTCATGATGAAGACTATGAAGGTAGGCTTGGGAGTGAAGGCGATTTTTAAAACTTCTTTGGCCGAGAATTGAACCCAAGTAAAGGACGAAGGTTTAAAGGATATCGTTTCTGAAGACGAGTGGATAGGGTTTGGTTGGTTGGTTGTGTGTCACTCAATGGTTGTTTCCGTCTGTTTGGCTGTTGGGTTTCTTCAGGTGATGGTGTTGCCTTTCAGGGGTGGTGAACTGTTCTCTGGTCGGGGGAGGCTTGGGTGATGTTGCTGGCCGGTGGTGCTGTCCTTTCGGTGCTCGTTGGGGGGGGGGACCCGGTGTGATGGATGTTTTGGGTGAGCGATCCTTGGGTAGCGGTGTGTCTTGACGGTGTTGGGTTGGTGGCAGGGGTGGTTCTCTGTTGTTTGTTGGTGGCAGGCGTTGATTTTTTTGTTGTTGGCTGTGGTTGAAGAGGTGGAGGTTCTCTTATTCTTGTCGCATGATGAACCTTCTACGGGTTGACAAGGTTGTGGTTATGGGATTGATTTCTTTTGTAACTCTGATGTTTTGCTTGCTATTGTGTACAGGATGAATACAAATGAATCCATATTAAAAAAAAGGATATTCCTTTTAGGACATGCATATCTTTTTCCTAAACTATTGTCCGACCGGAGAAATGTGTATGCAGGCTGACTTTTAAGATGGAGAACGAATAATTTACTTTGCTGAATGCTTTCATTTTTTTGTCAAGAATACCGCACTTTGTTTGCTTAATCATTATCCCTTTGTCGAGCCATTAAGAGGGAACAAGACTCCATTGCATGCCCATGTGACAAGACTGGGTTAGATCACATGATGAATAGAAATAAAGTTTATTAATCTCCTAGGTCTTTAAGCATTGAACTTTTTTTTTTGCAGGGGGGGGGAAGTCTTTTATACCTCAAAAATATGCAGCCTGGCATACTTTTATTCCAAGGTACTTTCAACATGTTCTTGACCATATTATGGAAGCTACAATGATGATGTATTATGATGAATCATTATGGAAAAGCAAGAGATGTAATCATGATAGTATGCCTAAAGGAATTTGTTCCTTTGAGTGTCCTAGGTGATTTTGTTTGTCGTGTGTCAGTTTTTGCCACATCTTGTTGCACATGATTATTTAGTTTAGTTGTGGTCGACCTATATTTCTTTAGCCTGAAAGAATGTATTTATCCTTTATTTTATTTCAAAATTTACTGATTAACACAGCTTTCAAATAGTGAAGCAGTTGTCTCTAGTATATTTGGGTTTCGAGAGATGTGCATAGATGATCACGAAATTTCAGTAATTAGTTTTCTCAAATGTTATTATCAGATACACGCTGTTCTGAACATACTGATATTTAGTTATCGGAAGAATGCTACGGTATTGCTGTTATGTTTTTGAAGTTTCAACTTCTTGTGACGATTCTATATGTTTCTAGAAGCAGGTCTAGGTACATCCAAGCCTGGAAAACCATGCTAATTCAGTACGATCCTACTAGTCAACTTAGTCTGGCTTTGGATTTTGTTGCCGAATGTTTCTCTTGCTGGTTTGTTTAATTAATATTATGACAGTCTCTAACTATATCACATGTTTCGCATAAGAGTAGATTATAAAACAAGCACAACTGTATCCTTGGAATAACCTTCATCTTAGAAATCGCACAACCCGGTTAACATTGAATAATTCACGAGTGTATATTATTGGAAATTCTTGAACATATCAACCATATAAATGCATCCGAAATGAAAGAGCACGACAATAAACCAGTGGGAAGTCTGTAGAAGGTGAATTCTGTCATCTTTTTGGTGGACAAACTTGAGATCGAATTCAACGAGTAAAATTTGCCACCGAAGGGTTTATTTCAGAAATGATTTGGTCACACTCATTCGCCAGTTACACGCAGGTTGGATGGTGGCTTTGGAAGAATTGAGAAGTTTTACCTTTTTGATAGTGATATTGGCAAGACGGTGGTGGTATTGGCAAGGTGGTGGCAGGCATGAGGTGGCGGGGGTATTTTAGGGTAATTTCAAGTGACATGGAGGGGTATTTATTGGGTGAGAGAAACTTATTTTGCTTCTTTATAAAAAATTATTTTGCTTACAACTTTTGAACCGCTATGAATTTTTTAACAAAACAAAAATTACTGGATTCCTTATAAAAATGATTCTAATAAGACTAATGTTGATGTATTTTTTATAAAAAATATAAAAGTGGGATGTATAGATCATGTGATGAGAGAGAAAATTATTTTATTTGTAATTTCTAAATTGAGATGAATTTTTGAACAAAACAAGAATCATTAAATTTGTGATAAAAATACATTCAAACAAGAGTAATGTTGATATATTTTTTAGGATAGAGGTAAAAAAGAGGGAAGATTAGAGAAGCAAGGAGAAAAGTGGTGGTGGAAGATGAGGGATGTTACAACACCAATTTTTGGGTAATATGGTTGGAAATGCAATTTCCTCAATAAATGTATGATTATGAGAATTGTATGAATTATATGTATTGAATGGATTCCCTTTACAATATTTACTTTGAGCATGTGTTTTTGTGGATCATAATATGATAATGAGTCCAATATGATTAAAAGGAAAAGAAGAAATCAAATATTGCTTTATTAAGAATGAAATTTGAAATAAAGGTGAAAATACAAGAAATATGTGTGATTGATCATAATGGATGATATTTTGAACTCCACATGGTTTCTTGGGATACAAAGAATCCAAATAAAGAGAATAAAGGAATAGGAGAGAGAAAATATGTATAAAATGTGTCTTATTAATAGATAACTTGAATATGAAGAAAAGTATCTCATACCTTCGAATTTGAGTCCCAAACTTGGCACAAAAGTAGATAAAGTCATCAAGGACTTTCGTTTAAAATTTGGTGTTAATTGGACGTGGTTTGGGAGATATGATTTTTGAAATAATTCATAAAGTGAGTGGATAATCCTTAAATCGTATTAAATGTACCAATATATCCATGATATATTTTCGGATAAGGAATGACACTGATAATCAGGATCAGGACCGTTGATTAGAAGATCAATGGGGGACAAGTCGTCCCCTAGCTCTTGCTGAAACAGGAAACAGATTCAGTGGGAACTAAGTTTCCCCACCAATTTTCTTGCGAACCAAGACACATCAAAGTTCAAAAATGTTCCCAATAGATTCATGGGATCAATCCGAGTTGATCTACTCCTAGTTTCCCGGAGTTTCCTCGTGTCTAGGACTTTTGCCCAATCTTGAACTCAGCAGTTCATGACAACCATAAGGAGGCATATATATATATAGGGCCTTGGACTCCCAACGGAGCGGAAAATAGATTCCTTGGCTTCGGCCGAACGTTGCGGGTAAGGTAGTGCCAGCAATTTTCGGATAGGGCCATGGCTGCTACTCCTGACGACGGAGGGACCTCGTCGGAGGGTCGGAAGTCAGTTCTTCCGCCTCTGATTGCGATCGACGCAATTGGAGCCCTGGGTGGCTTTGGAGGAGCATGGCGGAGGATGTACAACCTTCACCTGGTGAGTAGGGTGAGAGAACGACATATTCAACTGAATAGTTGACTGTCCACGGGAGCTGCTCTACGTGCGAGGACCATCGCGAGGAAGAAGAGAAAGGGGGAAAAGACCCCTCTGCCCCCGACTCCAGTAAAGAAGCAAAAGGACAAGTGTCTTTCCTGCGTAGCTTGGGCCCAACCCGCATGAAAAAGATAAAAGGCTTGATTGGCTGATGTGGCGGCCAAAGATTGGCCCAAAGGTAATTAACCTTGCAAAAATTGTAATTAATTATTTCTAGCTCTGATCGTGACAAATTGTATATGAAAATTCATCAGATGCAAGGAATGCACTAAAAATATAATTGAAGCCTAAATACGCTTGTAATTTGAAAAGTGCATAAAGTTATCATCTTTAATGATTTAATTAGTGAAAAACCCTTAGATTTGATGATAGTTGAATTTAATGACGTTCTTTGGATATTTTAGGCCAATATTAACCTGTTGTTAATAAAACTGAGAATTGGATCTAAAAAGATGATCTTTTTACATAATTGGCTTGATTAAGGGTTTCATGTAGATGAAAATGCATTAATGGGCCTAAAAACCCTACTTTTGGTAATTATGACTTTTAATGGTTTTAATTGTGCAAATCCATGGATAAGACAGAGATATGTTGTCCAAAGCCAATTTGAGTATAAAAGATCCTTAATGTGGATAGTTTGAGCAATTAGGGTTTTTATGAGTAGAAAAGTAGTTTTAGGGTTTGTTGATCTAAAAAGGATAAAGTTTGAGAAATTGATCTAAGAAACCGTAATTCACCCTAATGATACCCAGAAACCTTGGAAAAGTGTCCCAAGTCAATATGGAGTTGTTTGGTATATGTTTGTGATAATTAGACATTATACATGTTTTAATGATCAATGTTTGCTTGATTGATTGATTGACTTGCTTGATTGGACATCTAGTTGGATTTAGATATTTTTCTTCTTTGAGATTTCCAAAATAGGTATGTAGTTACGCTTATAGTTAAATCGCTTTAGTTTCATGGCGATTCTCAAGGTTTTATCGGTTGCTTGAAAATAATTGCTTGATTGACTTTTATTTCGTGCAACTATAAAGTGACTATGACTATCACCATAATTATATGTGCATGACTAGCTCAGATCTTGATCCTCCTCTGTAGCTCTGATGATGATGAGATAGATGACCTAGTACATGGTCTACCTGCGAGGTAGGATGATCATGTTATCACGAGTTGATGTGTTGGTCTACCCTTAGGGAGGACCATACAACTCCACGACCCTATGTATTGATCTACCTGTAAGGTAGGATCATGGGGGTTAGTTGAGATCTACCATATGAGAGGTAGTATCTATGTCCACTACATGGACAACACAGAGGCTAGGGTATGTAAGGATTGAGTAGCCATGTTTAAAGCATAAAGTTTGTTTTGTTAAATCATAATTACTTGCAATATGTTGTAACAATTAAATGCACGATTATTGATTCCCCCACATACCAGTATAATTCATTATACTGACCGCCATTTTATTTGTCGGCGTTTTAGGTTTATCAAGAAAATGGATATTCCTTTAAAGTGACAATGATGGAATAAAGTTTAATAAAGATTAGAGGATTTTAGATAGATAGATGTTATATGGGGTAAAGTCCCTCAACTCCTATATTTTGCAAAGTATGAGAAAATAATTTTTTTCATTCCAATTTTAAGTTTAGTCTTTTGTAGAATTTAATAATTATTTTTGATTATTTGCAAAACCACTAATCCTGTTTTGGGATAACGCCTCTGACCTCTTGGTCTCCCTTAACAGGGGGTTACCAGGAGGTGGGGTCGTTACATTTGGTATCAGAGCCATAGTTTTCCATTTAATCTTCTATAATTATTAAATTTTACAAACTCTTTAGAACCTAAAGGAGTTATTAAAGGATTTTCCAATGATGGAGGTGTTTAGAAAAGGATCACAATTTGGGGGCTGGTAAGATTTTCCTCCGCCCCACTAGTCGATCTATGAGGACTCCCAGATTCTGTGTGTCTGCCTGGCCGAAATAAGAGGATTTGACTTGAAATAAGATACCTCTAGGTCTTCTCTCATCTGTCTTCGTCCCTTCTCTACCCCGTTCAATGAATAAAATTTAAGAGATTAGGGTTTCTCTCTCTCCACACCCCTCCTGTGTTTGAGATTAATAAGGAGTAAGGAATCCTCCACCAAATAATAAAAAGTATGTAAACAAGATAGAGTGGACATACATTTTAATAGTTTAATAACAAACTAAGGATTAGTTACATGCTTAAGGTTGCATGGCGTGTGTTGTCGTGCCCTCGAGAGAGCTCTGAGGTTAGACCTTCTTGTAGGAGGATAAGGAGAGAGAGTTATCTTTGGAGGAAGAAGCCTCCAGGAAGAGGAAGAGACCTGACACATCCTCTGAGGATGATGCTAACCCTAACCCTAAGTGGTAGTTAGAGAAAGAAAAGGCACAATGAGTTGGATATCATAGTTGACCATGCATGCATGTACGTGGGTTAGACATGCATGTTGTACATAAGTTTTGAGTATCCATGAGAAACATGAACCATGTGTAGTTTGACCCTAGTCCCTTGTGGCGACCCGACCTTGAGAGAGTCGCGCCTGTTAGGGTGAGGGATAATACCCTCATTGGGAAGGCTAGAGGAGACCATACAGGAACCCTAACGGGCATACATGAGGAGATAAGAGGCATACACCTACATAACAATTGAGTAACAACAAGGCTGGCAACAAGTTTTAGGCTTAAGCCATAAGGGTTATGCCTGATAGTGTATGAGCTAGACATGTAGAGTTTTGAATAGCCTTAGCCGGATATAAGTTTTGAAAGTACGTTTCACCCAAGTAGGGATAGACGTGTATCCTTAAGAGCTTGATCCATCTTCTAAGAGAGAACCTCCAGTGGTAGGGTTAGCTCTAGAGAGAAAGAACCAGACCCGATGGAGAAGGTTGGTGACCTTGACTCCAAGACATGAGGAATCATGAGAAGTTGGTTATTATATGACGTGGAATAGACGACCCTGAGTGGATGTATGTGGTTTCCTCATGCATGATCCTTGGAGGGTTATCGTACCTTGGATGCCTTAGAGGAACCAAACCCTAGAAGAGAGAAAGAGGCTTTGTGAAAGTGCCTACCTTTTAGGAGCATGAAGAAGAGTTCCTTAGACCCTTAAAAGGCATGATAACACGTTGTGAGGCATCATACCCAGTTGAATCTAAAGGTTGTTCACGTGGAAGAGTGTTATGATGTGTATGCTATACCTGGCATAGGTTCGGTTCATGTTGGAACAGTTGAGCATGCAACTAGATAGCCGATACATAAGAGGTGAACCTGGGTTCCTAGACCAAAGAGGGGAAGCAGCAATACCTGGTGCACATGATGTTTGCGAGGCTGATTGAGTTCATAGTATTTGAGTTTGGCACCCTTCATGTGTTACAACAAAAGGAAACCTCGATTGAGCTGAGATATATGTTTGATGGTGACATATGCATGTCCAACATCGAGGAATAATGAATACATATGACATACCAAGGAACTTAGCATGGTTTCGTAGGTCGTCTTCTTGCTAGCTACATGCCCAAGTAGCATGATAGGGCTAAGCATATACATGATGAGGTAAACCATGGAAGTAAGGACGTTTGTGACCTTGGTTACTATCAAGAGATAGTTTTCTCCCATCCTGGGAAGGAACCCTTTATGTAGGGTGTGCACCAACTTTTGATTAGGTTTGAGGTAACCCGAAGAGGTCACTTATAAGTGTTTGATGAGCTAAGTGAAGAGCACATAGTATGATCATGAATCTATAGAATCATGTGTGACCATCACTAATGGGCATGATGATATGATGCCATGAAGGTAACCTATATGGGCCATACCGGGATAGGTAGGTCGCCATAGTTCCCATGAAGGAATATAAGTTTTACCATGAGTGTCTAGAGGGATGATGAAGATCTAGGCGAGGATTCAGGTTTGAGATGTGCTATTATGGAATCCTAAGTCAACACCAAGGTCAGGAAGGGATAAGACCGATGGGAGTAGTTGTCTGTTCCCTGAATGCACAAGACCATAGGGTCGGGAGGTAACAACTACCTTTTCCTGAGGCTCATGGGTTATGAGGCTGGCCACCTTCATGAGTTCATGGAGCCTAAGGGGTAAATGTGAGAGACACTCCCTAGATGCATAAGGGTCAGATCACTCCAAAAGTGCCGACACCCTAGAGACCTTGAGGTAATGACTAAGGATTGTACATAATAGATATGTTAAGTTCCAGAAGTGATGGGAATAGTCTTCCCATGGGTGTAGACCCATAATGGAGATGTTCATGGTGTAGAGACATGTGATGTACGTTTCAACCTAGTTTGGAAAATGTTATGGAAGTGTGTGATGCACCATCTCTACTCTTGGAACACGATGAACTCTGTATTTGGACTGCAACCAAATGCTTATTTCATCTTGTTATGGGTGTGAGAGATAGGGCAAAATGCATGCCATATACTGAGGATAAAGGTGATATGAGTTGAAACCCTTCTACTGTGTTTGAGGATAGAGAAAGTACCACACCTTTTGAGAGTACGTTGGATATGTGGTTTGGAAACATGAAGAGAACAAAGGTAATCATCATATGAGGACGTTCTCATCAAGATCAGTTTGGATCCTAAGATATGCATCTTGGGTATGGTAATCGAGATGATGAGCTCAGAGTTTTCTTGACTCAAACCCGAGATGAGGGTGATGAGTGAAGTATATGAAGGATTATGTTTTCACCATCACCTAGCACATAAAGAATTGATGTGGTAATCGATACTCTTTGCCAAGATACAACTCAGGTGTACAGTTGCCTTGTCTAACAGATAGAGAGAGATGAAAGAGGTTGTTAGGTGAACCCTATGATCGTTAGAAGACTAGACCTATGTGGCTAACACCCAGATACAACCAGACCCATCGGTCAAGTTGATGGTTGCACAGTTAGCTAGCCCAAATATAACCAGACCCGTCGGTCAAGTTGAAGGATTGATATAAGAACCTCAGATACGCCTCTTGAGAAAAGAAGGTGGTGAAACCCACTACTAGAGAGTGTTTTAGGGTTTCTGAGGAGTCAACCTTGAGGAAACATGTCATGCAAGTCGTTCATGATTTTAAGTATACTGTACACTATGGTACTACCAAGATGGTTAAGGTTTGTATGTAGTCCTTGAGGAACTGGGATGGAGAAGAATATAATGTTGCATGTGCCCAGTTGCCGTACATGTCAGAGGGTGAAGGCCGAACACCAGTAACCCGACGAGTTGCTACAGATAATGAGAAGTCCCTGAGAGGGAATGGGAGTAGATCACCATGGACAGTGTGGTGGGTCTCCCTTGGACGAAGAGAGGTCATGATGTAATATGGGTTATGGTAGATCGTCTTACCAAGTTGACCTAATCCCTTGCCTAAGAGAGAGCGTGATTTTGGACTCCTTTTCTGCTGCGCGTGACGCGGGCATGAGGCGCGTGAGCGTGTCAGAATTTTAATCCATTTTATTTCAAGTTATCAGTTGCCACGTTGCATACTATGATATGACAGTGTGGGATAGGTGACGTAAATTGTACATACTATGTGATCACATCATCCATCACATATAAACAGAATAGTGGTTACACAACCCAATCACCATGTACATGAGAGCTTTGGAAACTACATAGCAACTGTATGGCAGCTCATGTTTCCAGCTCAACTTTGTACACAACTTGGTGAAGTATAAATGACAACGATAGTTTCACTACAACCTAGTTCATCATCGTTGAACCTATTGCTAGTTTGCTGCTTCCGCAAAAAGACCACTGTGTAAGTATGTACTAAACCAATTACAATTCGCAAAGCAGGAATGTGTTTTGTCTACCTGTCATACATATTTTATCTACCGTATCATCAGACTCGGACGAAGAAGCCTACAAGCTGCCTGATGTATCTACAAAAGCAAATATAGTTTCGTACTTGGGCAAGGAAGAGGTAAATTAGCCCATAGATTAGGATGGAAGCAAGCATGAGGTGTAAAAGTAGCTTCCCCATGTGTCTATGGCCTTAAACTATTAAGAATATAAAAGCACACACACAAGAAGCTCCCCTACCGTCCATATAGACATTTTTAGATTTCCTTTGTCAAATTTCCCAGCCAATCACATAATTCATTAGTTGATAGCTACTAAAGGTAGCTCATCCTTGAAGGGGTAAACCCTAAAATACCCTTGAGGAAAACACTATCAAACCAAGGCTCAACTAGGAGCCCCATGGATCAAAACACTCAATAATGATAATATAACATATAAGGAACATAATGTATGTGACAAATTGTAAAGAAAACCCCTCAATTGGGTATGTTGCAGAAAAATCCAAAATGTACATAAAATTGCATAACTTGCTCAGACAATGTCCAAATTAAGCCAAATTTGAAATTTAAGCTTGTATTATGATTTCAAAGCATATCACAAGGTTATATTAGGGTTATAATCATTCAATTATGGTAATTAAGCTTACTCAACTCATTAAGCAAGTTCAGGGGCCTTACAACCTTCATCATAATGCTTAATCATAAGCATCATCCCAGTAAACTACTTGGCACTCTCCACACCACTTTTTCATGGTATCTTCCAAACACTATGCATATTTCCCATTTCCCAATATGAATCATTGAAAATGATTTTTCTAGACTCGTGACATTAGAATTTCTAAAAATTACATTTATTAAATTTTATACTAATATGAGTTCACTAACTCGGTTGTTGATCTAGTTTTGATGAAATACCATGCATGTATATAAATTGGGGTTTCTAACTTCTATAAAGTTACACTTTACATAATCAATCCTGGTAAATTGCATTCATGCTAGAGGACTAATTTTTATCATTATACAATATATATATATATCTAGATCAACTTAATTTAAATGATATGGGTCAAAACTAGCACATCTAAAATCTACATGTAAAAAGTTAAGAAAGCTACAATGTTATCATGTAATAATGATTTCCAATCTAAATATGATTTGTCACCAAATTACATTCAATTCCATATCAATTACATCTAAAAGTTCAGGTATATTTAAAAGATATGCAAATACTAAACATTCAACCAAGTTCTTAAATATCCTAATTAAACTTGTTTCAACATTAAGTTGGAGGAGTGTCGATTAATTCATGTGTAGAATATAATGCACTCATATTAATAGATAAATCTCAAACTATCTTCAAGTTGGAGCTTCAATTATTACAAAATTTATATCCAAACCATCCTCTCATTCTAAAACTCAAATTTAATATGAAGTGACAAAATTCCTCTCTAGAAATAAGAAGGGGGAGGGTCACATTTGGGTTAAGGGAAAAACTACTTCTCAAACAATCATTAACCACTGTAGGGCAACATGGAAAACAAAATTTGAAAATTGACCTTAGGGTTCTAGGGATTAGAGAAAGAAGGTCACCTACAACTTATGGTTCCTTCCATTCTCCATGGAAATCACTACTCCTCTAAATATTTCAAATACAAATAGGGAAAGTTGTGTTTGATGAGGTGTATGTATGCTGGCATATGACTTATACAATTTGACTTCAAGAAGGGCTGATCGTTTACATAAGTACCCTAAAAATCTATTTGTTCTCTTATTGATAAGTGTGTTTGACCACATCAATCAATGTGGTTTGCTATTGATGAAAGTGTGCCATCACATCAGTCAGTATAGTCCTATATTAGTCAATGTGGAACATTAAGCATATCTTAGGTTCACACAAATCAACCATCAATTCTTACATCATGCCAACCTATTTAATGTAAAAAAATGGTTTTACTATCCTATCTTCCAAATAAAGTTAATTCCAAAATGGATTTAGTTTTTCGATTCTATTATAATATCCACCACATTAGTTCATTACACTTTCAAATTCACATATCACAAATGCAAATTTTGAATTCTATGGTTTTTATCTGAGTTTC
The DNA here is from genome assembly GCA_963693085.1 of Alisma plantago-aquatica. Lineage (NCBI taxonomy): Eukaryota > Viridiplantae > Streptophyta > Magnoliopsida > Alismatales > Alismataceae > Alisma > Alisma plantago-aquatica. Next base: position 857,200,401 of record OY856409.1, on the reverse strand, counting down.
ACATTCCAACTAGTTATTATTATAATATAGATTTCATTTGATATTACAAATGCATTCTAACTATTTTCTTATTAAATTATGGCAGTTATCAAGAAATTGTATATGACTACATGTGTTTTGGAATTTAAATTTCGTTGAATTTAAGATACATCTTACATATTCTAAAGTATCTCAGGACATGGCATTTAATTTTGCATTTAAAGATTAGCACTAACTGCCAATGTGCAAACTAGAATACCAAAAGTAGTTATTAGGGTTCTAACTAAACCCTATTCATTTTATTATCACCCAACTAGATAAATTATATGAAAATTACAAAAGTTGAATTATCTAAATATCAAGATCACCTACTAACATAATTTGAGACACCCAAAAATAACTAGTATCTAGTTTTAACTTTCTAAACTCATAATTGATTATAGAATTTAAGAAGGCTATGTGAAGTCATTACTATGAGAGTATGACTCATAAATATAAGCCAACTTCCACGTTTCTAGAGTATGTGATTTCTAGACCTAGAGAAATTATTTGGTATCCAATACATATAAAGTGGTCGCTTAATTATTTAATGAGTTACTTGTTATGGTATGGTAGACACAACTCTTTGAAATAGAACATTTTTCTTATTTGTTTGTAATTTGATAAATAGCTTCCTAAGTAAAGATATTACTTCTTTAAGTTATCATCTCAATTCTTATATTTAGTATTTTTGATGTCAAAAATAGTGTTTGTGAAAGTCTCAAATGTTGTAGAAAATTATCATGTGATAATTCCTTAAAAAACTCAGACAGAATAATTGCATGGAATGTCTAATAGTAAGTGTATGGATCAAAAGGTTGAAAACATTTTTATTTGATTAGTTTTTGGCAAAGGATGATCACTTATTACAATTCTTGTAACCAAAATTGCATGTACATTTTATTTGTACTTATCATTAATCTTGCTTGTATTTGTGAATCTTCTTATAATTCATAATCCTGCTTGTACATATTTTAAATGTGCATTATTTTATTTTTATTTTTTTGAAGAAATAAAAATTTGGCTTTAGTATTACTAAAATAATTCAACCTCCATAATAGAGGTTTCATAAAAGGACTTTGCAAAAATCTATATGAATGTTATTTGGTATGTACATTGTGTTTATTCATTAGAGATTCCTGCGAAATAGGAGCTTGACTCAATCCAATTGTAGAAATCTAAATATAAGATTGCATGCTTTTTCCTTGAGTCGATAACTTATTGGATGCATCATGTTCACCTCATGCATGTAAGAAAAATAGAGAACTATAACTGTGTTGAACACATAACACCACATCCCCAATACAAAAAGGAGTGACTGACCTAGACCAAGCCCAGTCAAACAATCCTACACAAAAAGAAGAAAGGATTTGATAAGTATGTATCCAACTCTTTTTAATATAGGGTGTATGTCTTTTATCAATCAGAAGGAGACCACAAATGCACATTAGAAGTCGGTTGGGGTCACACACCACCAAAACCTCTAGGGATGAGAATTCCCGCTTGCATATCTCTATAGCCATAGAGTTGACCACCTTCATTATGTAGAGGCCCACGTCTGCATATCCATTACCAAGGAGTGGACATGCCTTGAAGATTGAAAAAATCTTCTAAGGGCAAAGAGAGTTGCCCCACATTGTATTTATGATGTATTCATTACCCATCCTAAAACATGATATAACGAGATTGAAATTATTAGCGATCTTCTAATGTATATGATTACTTTCTTTGTAGGTATGTTTTCGTGTAAATGGATCTACCTCAAATAGGACTGTATGTAAATAGAAAATTCCATCATAAGTATTCTTTTATCATCTACTTCCTCTATCTAACATATAGATGTTATTCTTTCTCTCAAGTGACCATGTGGATTCCAAATTAAGTTTCCATTAGGAAGAGAGTAAATTACATCCTTTTTTCTCTCTAAAATGTTGTCTAAACTGAGAAGGGTTTTTCATAATATAATGAAGGATGTGTGTTACATTGGAATCACTTTAAACACAATGGGTGGCCATTATCAAGCTGCATAAGCCTAAAATAAGAGTGAAGCTTTGGTGATTATTAAGGTAAATGTCCTAGATTTACTTAAAAGGAAAGTGTAGAGCTTTCTTATGTGCCTCCAAGTATAAATATCTACCTCCTTAGAAATTTGTCTTTCAGGAGTTGGATGTAAGACATCATTTGCAATATCTTTATAAGATTGAGAAGGTCTACTTCACATGAAGTATGAAATGTTGGATCGTGATGATTGCAACATACAAATGTCAAGAAGTCGACAAATTCATATTTGAAGAATAATCTAAGCAAAAAGATCAAAGAGAAAGGATTCTTTCTATAAAGAAAGAAGGAAATCAAGGTTTCTTCCATTGGATTCATTCATAAACTCTATGGAGGCAAAGCTGATTTGTAGTGTATCATATTGTCTAGACGTCTTGGTGACAGCTAAAACATAGCATTATGTGTCCTCATATCTAACGTGATATTTGTTTGTCATAACTATTGTTTTGAATAAATATCTCGTTCAAGATATATTCAGTGTGAAATACTTTAGGGAACTTCATCGCATTGTTTCCCATTACATTGTCTAAAATGCAATTAGCCTGTGCATAGAAGACACCGTTTTGCATGCTAAAATATATTTTTTGCTTTTGTTCCAAAATAAGTCACTTATTATTATTTGAATATTATAACCTAATGCATGTGGCAATTTCTTATGTAAGATTTAGTTGAAAATGTCCACGAAGAGATAAGTGAATAACTCCTTTTTCATTTCCATTAAGAAAGAAGTGCTTATGTTGATAGAAGTATTTTGAATTTGTGTTATGTGAGCCAGTCAATTCCTTTGAAACCTAAGTCGTGTTTAATATAGATTACCTCGAATCATACGAACTCACAATCACAGTAGTTTCTATGAAGGGTTTTGGTTCAATTGAAAATGGATTTCCATACATAAATAGCGCGCAAGAGTATATCTTGCCTTGTCCTTATCAATGGTTGTCCTATTGGAGTGTTTGGGAGTAAGAGAAGTTGAAGGAAGCAAACTTATGTACTTGCAACGTTAGTTGCCCTCTGGTTGGAGTATTTGACAATGGTATCATTCCAAAAAGGAGACATTTGGCAATTGAATACATACAACAATAAACAAACACCTCACTTGTACCATATGTTATTCCCAAACGAAATTTTCATCTTATTCAAAGCTTAAGGTGGAAGTCTAACAACTATCCAGGAAAGCGTGTTAAAAAGTTTGATAACTAAGTGGGCCTCCATTCCAGTGTCAAAAGGTTAAATATTTGTCAAATCAACTAGAACTCTTAAAATTCCATTGACGAGGGCTGTCGAAATATCTATAGAGGTGCTTTCCTATTAAATATATAATCTTCTATTTCCTAGTTTTCAGCCATATTTTTAGTGGCTTCCAAAACAATTGAAAGTTGGCATAAGCATTGTACGTCTTTTACAGCTCATGTGTTGTTTGCAAGATGTGTTGTTTGTAACTCTCTAGGTGCTTCAGGTGATGTTCCTTCTGCTACTTTGCAATTGATACAGAAAATAACCCTTCAATTCATTCCCGTTAGAAGGGCTGATGCTTTTGTTGGAAAACTAGTCCAAGACTAAAGGACTGTCATAGATAGGGTTGTCAATAGGGAGGGTATGGAGAGGATAAGGCTATACCCTTACCCTTACCCTCCAGAGGATAGTGGGTAAGGGTAAGCGTAATTATCCTTTTCATCAATCCCTTACCCTCCTGTTACCCTTACCATCTTCCCTACAGGGTAAACGGGGAGGGTAAAGGGTAAATGGGTAATTTTGATATAAAAAAGAATTTATAAAAAGGCTAACTTATTTTAAGGTGGTGCATAAAGTGATAAATATTAAGTCACATCTTTCTTAGTTTGCATTTTTACTAGTGTAAATATAAGCAAACCAATGCTTATACTTGCGTAATATGTATAGATATTGGTCCAAGAATAAAAATGAACCATCTTTCAAGTCAATCGGGTTATATTTTAGTAGATTGAGGAAGCTCTCTTATTTCACCCTCTGACAAGGGCCAAGTAAAAAAATTATGTGGAAGGAGTTCAACTATTCTGTAGGGACGGCTTCCGTAGAGAAATTTCTTGACACTACTGGTCTTCACAACAACAACCACTTACTTCTCATGGGATAAAGATGAGGAATGCGACCATAGAAGGGACCCCCAAAGAAATTCAAAACATAGATAAGAAAAAAAAGAAAAATCCACATGATAAGCAAGCAGAGAAGAGGCTAATGGAGCGTGCAAGCATCCTTTTCCTATTATTCTACGTCCCTGCCAACTGCTTCAAAATGTAATATTAATATGCTACAAGCATTTGAGTTTGAGTTGGGGTGAGAGGCAAGCCGCGACCCGCAAAATAGGATGGAAACTTAATTAGAATCTTCTATATAATTATATACTTTTGTTAAGTAAATGTGGGTAAAAGAGTAAAAGGGTATGGATAATGTCATATACTTTATCCTCTTCTTTCAATGTGGCAGGAAACGGAAAAAGGATAAATGGGGAACATGTAACAAAAACTGTTACCCTTATCGTTACCCTACAGGGTATGGATAAAGGATAAACGAATAATACCCTCCCCATTGATAGTCCTAGTCATAAAAATGGGATAAGACCAAATCAAGACTTTATTGTAACTGGTCTTATGGATGTGGATAATATATGGAGATGCCTTTGTGGTCGCTAGGTCTAGCTATGATTTCACAATAATTTAGAAGAAATAACATCCATTTAGAGTGATTGTCACCACCTATTCTCTCATAACGAAGGTGGCCTAATTCTGGCTCCCACTAATATTGCAATTTGGTAATAATTCAACCAAAAGGATCATTTTATTCTCTAGGTTCACCGGTATGGGACTTTGAGAATATACAAAGCGAAGTGTTGCCCCAAATCACTGTTCTTCACATCTGATAGGATAGTTGCTAAGTTGTCTGGCGATAGTGGAGTTCGTTGTCGGATGAAGAAGATTGGGGCATAATTTTTAGTGCCCTTATTGTTGCATGATTTCCTCTAACCTGGAGCAATGACTCCACTCTATTTTTCTATGGAACCAAGTGCTATAAGGTAGAAGACAACCTATTTTTGGAAAAGAAGGTCTCCTAGAGCTCCATCTAGCCCTACTTAGGATTTCCAAGGTCATATTCTAGGGATTTCAACCAAGGCAAGTTGTTTTCTTCCTTCCTTCTCCATTTATCTTGCTCTTCTCCTTCCTTAGACCTTCCTCCAGGTTGGAAACTTACTTTTCCATGGTGAAAGTGGCTTTAGAACTCAGAAATCTATCCTTCTTGTTTCTTTTTCTAGGGTTTTGCTTCTTTTTGGAGAGAAGTGCCTATTTGGCCAAGTTCAGATCTGAATCCAAGGTTTTCCTACCCTATTTACTCGAGATTCTTGCTATTTGGGATCTGACCTACTCTATAAAGGGGAGTTATATAACCTTCTTCACTTATATTTCTTACTAGAAGCTTGTTAGTTCATATTTATGCTTTAATGTGATGATCTAAGCATAAAGAAACCATGCTTGTTTAGAATTACAAATTTTTGTGGTGTTCCCTATTTTGTTTCAGTTCTATATGAACTTGTAAACATGTATACATCCTTTCTAAGGTGTAACATGATCTGGGACAGGTTGATAACATCAACCTATGATGCTAAGCACAAAATAATTGATGGTTCAAATTAGGGTTTTCAAGCTATTTCCTTCCCTATCACACCACAGATGGTCATACCATTCAATAACCAATGGTGTTGCTATCTTGGCAACTGATGTTCATGATAAAGGGTGTCAAATTTATGGTGAAAACCTATGGTGACCCCCTTAGGTCAGGTTTTGGCTCAATTAGATGTTTAATTATCATCTACTAAGTATTCTAATAATATTAGCAATTGATGATGATACTAGCTTAATATTTGATGGTCTTAACTGAATGTATTACTGATCTAACAACCAATGATGACCTAATGATCACAATTAATGGTGGATCAGGTCATCATCATATATGATTAGTTCAGAATGTAATTGTAGATTTGACTAAACCTTAAACTAATGGTTCCTTGGTTCAATTGATCTAATGGTTAGACCTATACTTCAATTGATAACCTTGAACAATGAACCTGATCCAATGAATAATATTGGATGCTTCAACATCCAATGGATTAGAATAAATCACATGGTATTATATGTGGGTCCTAGTGATGATAATTCGATGGTCCAATACCATTAATTTTTAGTCTTACCTTTGCCATCATATAGTTATATTTGATAAATCACTATAATAAGTGGATGCATAACTCCCATGTGATCTAGCTTGTTATACCTAACCTTAATGCAATTATATGATGTTGATTGGTTATAATTAGACCTCTTGAATGATTAATGTGATAATGAATTACACTCTTCTTGTGTTGAAACCACAATGTAGTACTATCTGAATATCATAGTGCCTTACCATGTTAATATCTATGGACACATATGTGCTAATGATATTTTGAGCCTTGTTTAAGGCATGGAATGATGATGATAACCTTACTATGAATAACGTGATAGTCTTAACGACCTTTGGGCATGTTTGAAGCCATGACTGAGGTGAAATACTCTTCATGTTCCAATAAGGGTTAAAACCCTAGAACTTGTGATAAGATATTGATATCTTATAAAAGTATGATGATAAGTGTGGCCCATTCATTTGCAATTAATGATAGCATGTGGTAATGTGATTAAGATTTATATCTCAAATGTTTTATATCTTTTAAAGTTGTTATACATATACTCTTGTTAGAAAAGAATTAGGGTTTGAATGTCCATTATATGATTTAGCCTTAATTCACCCAATTGGCATAACTAATTAAGTCAAACTCTAATGATGTAGTGCCCTGTGCCATAGATCTATCCGAGTGTCAGAAATTGCCACATAGTGAAATGAGTATTTCTAAGGGATACTCAGAACACATACTGATGAGTATGTAGGGTGCTTGTCATCCTGAATTCAAGTGTTACAGAGGATGGCAGTGGTCATACCTAGCCCTTAGTTTGAGAACGGATGCGGCCGTGTCTCGGTGATTATATATATATATATATATGATGAAATTGGAGGATGATGTGGTTGTACCTCAGATGGTAGGGCATGCGTACCCGCCTCCTTTCACTAGTGCCGTGACATGTACCAAGGACAAACTAGGCTGTTAGTAGCTTGACCTTATGTGTCGCTGTGGCGGACCCATACTGACTGGGGGCAGAGAAGATCTTAGGAGTCCGGCTCTTCCTAGATCTTGTATGGCACTAATTTCGACTTAGTAGTGGTCAGTTGGGACTTGAGTGGTATTTCTCAAATCCCTTAGGCCAATGTAATAAAAGAAGTGATATAAGTCATGTAGTATACTGGCTATGGTTAAATATGTCTCACATTGTTTGATTAGTCTTTAATTTGTCTTTATACTACTCAATGTTTACAAGATGATATCATGCGACCTTTGAGTAATTATACTTCTTGTCAAGTTCATTTGCTTAATGGCTTAGTATGCTTAACCTTTTTAATCTGCTTAAATTGCTTATTCATTACTATATATGCTCAGTTCATTTACTATCAATCAATATGTTATAGTCAATATATGTTGGAGAGAGTTATATCTCTCACTGGGACTGGGTCTCACCCGTGGGTGACCACATTTTTAGGTGGTCGCGGGCAACGAGGTTGAGGTCACGCTATAGAAGAGAACCAACCTAGTGATCAATAGATTCAGAAGGTTGGTTAGTTGTAGATATTAGTAGTAGAGTCCTAGTGTCATCCCTATACTCTCTGGTCTGGGTATGGGATGTGTTTTTTTAGATGATATACTCATACCGACACAAGATTTTGGTAGTATGCCAATGTTTGTAAATATATGGCATGTACATGTGAACTATCTTTTGTATGCAGGATGTGACTGAGGTCTTTGGACCCCTATGTGAATATTTGTTACAATAAATGAGAATAGAATGATGGACCTTTATGTAAATGTTCTAGAGTTCATTTACATTGTTGAATTGGTTTTAATTACTTTGTATTTTTGACTATGTGATTAATTAGTATTTGATTGTGTTTTGTGTTTTGAGTAATCTCATTTAGCATTACGAGGTGTCACAAAGGTAGCCTACACAAATTAGATACTTTGATGGTACCCTAGTTATATGTAGATAATGATATAAGAAGTCCTTATATGAGTCCACATGGAGTGATTCACTCGATGAGTATCCTCTCCACTGTGTTAGTTGTGTTGTTTAATAACTGAGGAATTCTTCTGGAGTACACAAGAAACCTCATTGCATACCATGTTAGTTATTTTAGTTAGTAGTCTTAAGGTCCTACATATACCTTAACACTGGTACAAAGAGTTCCGATGCTAGTTTAGTGACTTTGTCTTGGTTGGTACAATGAAGTGATTTCAGGAGAAAAGTAGTAAATGAGAGCCAAATATTCATACAATCAAATACTTAGTATACTTCAATTAACTAGCTATTTGAATCACATAATATTAAATTATTTTTGAATAATAAACTCATCAATATAATCTTATTTTATTCATATTGCATTTAATTTTTAGGATTCTCTAATTGCCATAATCCATAAAATCCTATCATTTACTAAAACAAATGCGAGATTTCCTGATATAATAATATTAGCATCTTGCTTATATTAGAGCAAATAATAGCACTTGATGATCCTATAACTTGTACTCCAATGATTAGTATTTTTCATTTGAGTCTAGGAACTCGAGGAGAAGCCTAAAGAGAGAAAATATCATGATTTACTCAACTGATTAGGTTTACCAAATAGTTTTATAGATTAGAGGTCCCTTAGTAACACAAATTTTATAAAAGTTTATTGATGTTTTAGTATAGAAATTTCATATATGTTACTCATGTTTAGGATTTATACACACATAACTGTGTTTTACTATATAATTAACAAAATTAGAGTTTTTCTAGTACGAATTGGTAGGATACTATCCTTGACATAATTATACTACATGTTTAAAATGAAGAAATTTCTAAATAAGATTACTAGTTAATTTCCTTCTTTTGTGATTAATCAAGGAATAGATTAAAACACTTCATATTTCTGTGCACTATGCGGTGTTATGGGATTAGGGTGCCACATCATTGGTAATGATGCTTCAAGTTTTATGTGTGGATAATGGACCATCAGGATTAAGTTAGTCAATAAGTATATCACTTTAAACTACTCTTTGGCAACATCACAATATTATTTCAATTTAAGGACATTAATAGATATGGAACTTTCTTTAATAACATATTCATTCTTCATAGGAGGAGGTAGGTAAGTATCATATGGAAAAACTAGATGATGATGGTTACCTATTATTAGGAGAAGAAGAAACTATGAGTTAAGACTCTAGTTCATCCATTAAGGCTAAAGATATCTAGAAGTTAGATGAGGTTTTTAATAAGTGGGAGGTTTTGAATTACCATGTACCCTAAAAATAGCTTAATAAGATAAGGGGTTACTTTTGTTGGTGAAAGTCTTTTACCTGATGTAATTACCTAATCACAAAAAATTATCTACATTGTACATATTCTGAAAGGTAATACAAAATATGGTAGAAAATATGGGTGTCAAAAAGGGTAAGGTGAGATCTTGATGTTGAAGGAGATGAGTTTCATATTTAATTTCATACTTCTAAGGATTAGTAAGACTGGATAGTTGTAGAAAATGAGAAAATGAGACATTTCTATTATAGAATATACAACATGCATGCTAGACATGTACATTTCTATCCTCTCTAGGTTTCAATAGAGACAAAGAAGTATAGGAGATTTGAGGTTAGACCAAACTGAAAGACAAGACACAAAGTGACAATCATTGACAAAAGGTGAGAATAGAATTTTAAGAGTTTTCAAAGGAATATTCTAGAATCAAGGAGTATATAAACTATCATAAATAGTTAGATCTCAGAAAGAGGGGGATATTTCAATAGATCCATTCGAAATGATGGATGTAGTTTCTTCAAAAAATCTAGAATAGGATTATATTGTTTTGGTGAAAAGTGTAATACCCACACTGGTTCTTATTCTTAACATATAGGTGGAAATTGACATCTTCTCATAGTCAGTCATTGTTATAGAAATTTATTTATTTTCTATTCATGATATGTACGTTAGGACATGATGTTATTATATGTAGTACATGTCATAGGAGACATGGGTGCCCAATGTCAAGGTTGTCATCACTGCAATTAGACGATAATCTCAGTAAGGATTATTTAGGAATAGTTCAAACTCAATAATTCTAGTACACATTATGAAAAATATAGGTTTTCCTTAAGGGGATAAGATTCATCAATGGCTTTAGGTTCAAGAAGGAAAGAAAAAAAGAGTATTATATAGTGGGGACATAATGTCATGGTTCAAGAGGGAGAAAAACCAAGAGTATTATATAGTAGGGAGATAATGTCATATCTAGAGCCACATTGCATTTCTACTCTCTAATAACTCAAGGGATATTGGTCTCCTTGAGTGAATTTTTTTTACAATATTATTTAGTAGACAATTTGAGTTTATTTTCTAGTAGAGTTCTCTTCTTATTTATTTTTGAGACTTGAGCGGAGCTACTATACCTATCCAAGTGGGTCTAAGATTCTTATCAATTATTTTTTGCATTAAATGATCTTAACAACATTTGAAATGAAGAGTTTGATGTTATCTTGGGCTAAGTTCCCATAGAATGTTTTGAGGGAAAGCAGATTGTTGGAAGAAAGAAGTTGTTTCTTGAGATAAATGATTTTTCTGTATCTTTATTGGGGACATGAAATAATTCCTATTTGTCTAATTTTAGCTACATTGACCGATAAGATGAGTGGGAAAAAGATGTAAAACCTATTTGGCCCATGCAACATATACTCAAAGAGAGTCTTAAGTTAGATATGCATCAATTGTTAGGGAAGATCTGATTGTATATCTCAAGGAATTCTAGGTATTCCTCTAGAAAGATAGCTAGAGTTTAATATGCATCTTATGCCATGCATTGAGACCAATATACTGAATGATACCAGTGGAACTACATGAGAAGAAGACACATCTATAATATATGTTAGACAAGGGTTTTATTTAACCCAAAAATCACTACATAAGGATAATGTTTGTTCATTAAAGAAGAAGGATTATATATATATATATATATATATATATATATATATATATATATATATATATATATATATATATATATATATATATATATATATATATAGTCAGTCTAGGATACACTCAAGTGTATCTGGAGCTAAATACACTCAAGTAGTTTTTCATGATTAAATATATTTTTTTGAAAACTAATCCATTGATCTTCTTAAACATCTTGTGAACCGATCATATGTAAAATTTGAGCCCATTTGGATATGTATATCTCATGTTATGAAGACCACAACAATTATACACTTCAAATTAGTTTTGTGCGTTGATTTTGTTGCCCTTGGATGAGTGACTTGCATTCATATAAATGAACTCAAAATTTGTATGTTGCCTAATTATAGAATGACAATGAAGATCAATGATTTACATTTTGTAAAAAAATAGTCGTGATATACAAACACCACTTGAGAGTAACATGTGATCCGTACACTCGAGTGTATTCTAGCCTAACTCTCTCTCTCTCTCTATATGTATGTATATGTAAACAATTTATAAAAAATGGGTCATCATTATCATTGCCATTGTTGTCGTCATAGTGATCATCTTAATCTTTGTTGTCTTCATATATCATCATCATCATCTTTGTTGTTGTTGTTGTCATCACTGATGTTGTCGTCATTGTGGTCATAATCATTGTCATTGTTACCTCTACCACCACCACCACTAACATCCTCCCAACCATTCTATGCATCGTTTTTATCAGTCATATTCTCATAAAGGTGTATATATTCTAATCACCTCCCTATAAGATCTCCCCATGTTAACTTAGCTCACTTTGTCTCCCTTTAATCATGCATGCTTGGCTTAGTAGAGTCACTTCAATTTGTGCATGTTTTGGTATTTTTTTCACACGTCTTACCATCTAACGAGACCCTCACATATGTTTTCATTGTTAATATTCATTTTCCTTGCATATTTATTTATCTAGAATGCTTCCTTATCTTCCCACACAACCATCCTAACATATGCATTCCTTTAACATTCATCTTGTTGACACCTTGTTTCTTAAATCAAAACATTCACTTCCATACAATATGATCGGTTGTGTATCCATTCTGCAAAACCAATTTAAAAAATAAATTGTGTAAGAAATGCGTTAAGTATGATTTTGAACTCATGATAAAAGGAACCATCAAACAACAAGCATGGAATGTACCAAAATTCTACTATCTAGCTTGTCTTGTGGCACATACCATTTCTTTTTGCATCTATTTTTCATAGTGTTATCTAGAGACAAGCATCATCTTTAGTATCTTGACCAAAATTATAATAAAATACACATGTCATCTTATCATATTTTCATACATCTGCTCCATTGATCTTATACCATAATTAAAATTCTAGATTTTCTAAATTTGTAGTGAACATACTCAGTTTGCTTCAAGGGATCTTAAATCCATAAGATTCCAACAAATTTCCCCAATATTTAGATTTGCAATTCAACCTTTCTTTATAGTCATAAATCAACATAATTGTTGGGTTTTTAGGGGAGGCAGAGAAGGCAGCGGAAACAAAAATTTTCTCCCCCAAACCCAGAACAAGGAAACGCGTCAATGTCTATACAATAGGAAAGGATGGATTGTGGAATCATACCTTATCCCGAGGCTTGCTCGGCAACAATACCTCGCGCCTTGCGTAGTCTTCACCTCCTGTCTTGGACGGTGTCTGTGCAGCTCCTGGTCGCACCAGGACTGACAACTCCTAGTCTCACCGGGACTGTCGGGATTGACAATTGTCCTCCTGAGTGGAAAAAACCTCCCACCTCTAAAGTAGTCCACACGAACCACCTGGAACTCCAATCTCCTTGTCCCACAAGGAATTGGAAGGAGTCACACCCTCCTATTAGTGTACTAGTCGCCAACACACCCTCCTGCCACCAGTCGCAACTGCAGTTGTCTTTCCCTTGCTGTGTCTCCCTTATCGGGTAGCACTTGCTCAGGCTCTCTCTTGGTTACCAAAACCAGAGAGAACGACAACTTTGTAGAGCAACTGGTTTGCACTGAGTTGTACTTTGAGAAGCCCCCAATACCCATATATATAGGAGGGTCATGGGACATGGTTCTCCATCCCGGGTAATATGGGACTAAAGTAGGAGTAGAAGGGTTCGAGATTTTCCACAAAACAACCAACTCGCAACCTGAACTGATTGTTTCACAACTAAAACGGTCAGTTGGGGACCTGAACTGGTCGGTTGACCCCTCAACCGATCGGTTGGGACCCATGAGCCGGTCGGTTCACTTCTGAACCGGTCGGTTCATGGTCCTGACCAGTTCCCGATTGACTTTCCTTCTTTTGTTTCTAATTGGTATCAAATACCAATCCTATTTCCCAATCAAATTGGGCAAGTGAAACGAAAGGAAAATTCCCACCAATCCTACTTTCCCAACTTGCTCGGTTGCACCAGTTGAATCGATCGTTTCAACTCTTGAAGCAATCGTTTCACCCTGACTATGAGCCGATCGACTCAACAGTTGAGCTGACCAGTTCACTAAGCCCAGCCAATCAGTTCATCACATGAGCCGATCGGTTGGGAGTGCAGATTGTGCAGAATTAGTCAATTGCGATTTCAATCAATCCGATACTCGAATCAATGTGTCCAACACCTTGAACATTATGATTTTGAGCTATCAATTGATTGAGTGTTTAATTGAACTACTAAACTCCTTTAGTAATCAATCTAAACATTGTTTGTGGACAAAACTCCTCTTCCAGGTTAAATCCTATGTGTGTGACCCTACAGGTCCATTTCACATTGGCAGTAAAAGTCCATAACACTTATGACTTCACAAGCAAAGAGCGGTGCCTAGTCACACATCAGTGCTACCCAAGTGAAATAGAAAGTTAGAGAACAACTTTCAATTCTAGAATCCGTGAATGGTGTTACAGTGAATGTATAATTCCTTTTTCACTGATATCCCGAATGAACTTGAGGCATGGAACAGTCATCCTGTCAACGTTCATTCACTTTCTTGATCTCAGAGTAGATTGGAAGAGATATGTATGACATCAATATCACATACTGATTCACACATGCGTGCACACACCTATTTCAATCCTACTCATCAAGTGGCCTTGGATATCAAACTCCCTCAGGAGGGACAAATCCCATATCTATCACTCACCCCTCAAAAGCCCCATGTGTCAAATCCACCCAATCATCACCTTTATAACAACCCATGTTTTAGGACTGCGTTTGATGATGTCAAAGTGTGCCCAACGACATGTGTTGAGTGTAGTGATTTCAGGTCAAAGAATCACACTCACCACCATCACTGTGAGTACTGACTGTGACTACCATGTCATGGTTCCATGTGTCAAACTCACGGTGGGTCTGTCCAGTACACTTGTTCTCTAACAAGTACCTATGTGTTTGGTTTGATATCTCTATATCATGACTAATGAGATTCTGTCATCAACCAACACCACAATCTAGTCTTGTGTGTCATTGCTGTCTATCTACCTTCCATAATGACATCCGACTAGGGACATAACAAGAATGTACAAACTCTTAGCATCCGCATGATCTCATCGTTCAAGTCCTGAACCTGAAAGCATACGTCATTGAGTACTGTCATTCTCTAGACATTCAATCTGTTCTATCATTATCTCATATGACTGAACCAGAAAGAATTGGAAGCTTGCCTTTGATGTTTATCAAATCAATCTTAATGTATCCCACCAATCATCCCATGATTGGCTCTCAGGGCATACATACCAACAATAATATCATGATAAGACAATATACACTAAGGAATTTGATGTTGAACAAGCTATGTCAAGTTACCCATAATAAGAACAAATAAGTATAACTCAAGCTGAACCTTGATGTACCCCATTTGTAAATGAAAATATAGGTGGTCCTCTTGTATGCATGAGTTTAGGTCTGGTTATACCCTATCGAATCCATTTCACAACTAATTCAACCGAGACTTGATCCATAAAAATACATGGATGAGCCATTCTCAAACAAAATGTTAGCCATATTTTTGAATGAGTCAGGTCTAGGCATGGTAAGAAATCAAAATACATTAAATATATATTATTGTATACATAACCATATGTTTGTATATAACATTTATCTTTTATAAGGTATATTTCACTACAAAATTTCTAGTTATATTATATCCGTAGTGTGTTTAATCTGTACTATTTCTAATACTAAAAGAACAATTTAGTAGACTAAACGTAAGTTATATGCACCTATATATTAATACTTACTATATTTATAATGATATAAAACATAATTTAACCTTATAAATTTGAGGTATAGTTTTAACTAGATGGATGCCATCTCAATCGAACATGTATAGACCATTAATTAAGTAAAAGTGCATTGTGTAATGAATAGTAAGCCGAAACAAAATTCATAAGTGCTTGGATGCTTTAGAAACATATCTTATAAATACACGTGACATGGTTGCACTTTCTAGACATGTTTGATCTAGAGAATATTGTTTCAATCAATTGGATTTAATACACAAGTTGTAAGAATAGTAATTATATATTTGGTACATGTATGTCACATGTACGGGTCGACTTACATTTCCTAGACCCCTTTAATAATACAATCCTACATGTATGTTTAAATATATTCATTTTAGTATGTTATCTAGGAAGGCCTGAACCTGGCTAGATTTTACAAGCTATGATTTTCAAACATTATAGGGGCCTAGACTTGGCCCGTAACCCATTTAACAATTTGGGTAGGGGAAAGGGCCTACTAAAACCTAGTATAGCCCAACCCAATGCTCATCCCTATCCTCTACAAGTCTTGACATATGCAATGAACTATCGTGCAAGTCTTAAAATAATTAAGTGCATTGGATTAGTAAACAATTTGCTTCTAGAACCCACATCATCATAAGATTTTTCCAAATCAATAAGAACCATATGAATACTTATCTCACTTTATACTAATGCATAAGCCCATTATTTGTAAATTATCATATTCCATAGGTCTTCTTGGAATGAATCTATATTAAACTAAACCAATATTACCCAAATGAAGACATAGATCAACTAGTATCTTCAATGATAAATCTCAGTCGTCTCTCAATAATACTTTCCTAAAAATTTATATAGTGACTCATTTTCTAGTAAATATATAGTTGTGTGGTTTTAAATAACTCCTTAGCTCTTGTAGACATGGACTATGGTACTAATTCTTCACTAATTTGGAATTGTCTTGGCCATCATAAACCTTTTGAAGAAAGACATTAAACAAATATCTCCTCTACCCCCATAATCTTTTACATATCAATAGGGACACCATTTGGTCTACACATCTTTCCCATGCTCACAAGGCCACAAAATGTATAAGAGAAATGCCATTTTTTGGCTTTAGTATATAAATAAAATAAACATGACTATACATATGGATTCCCTCCATGTCACCAAGGACATAAGATATAATCTAAGCTATCTAGTATAAAAACCACCTTTAACGTCAGTTAAAATAGACCTATAATGGCAATTTCTTACCAACACCTAAGTGTGTGCCACTACAGATAAGCACCTAGAACGTTAGTTTTTTGTGGACACACAAATAGACGACTCAGTCCCAACCTCGATTGCTATGATTAAAGAAACCAACACAGCTAAGCGACTATGTTGTTAGTTTCTAGAACAGAAACTAACGTTACATTGCTAAACCATGTCACATTTTTAATTGAAAAAGGTTGATGAGTCATCTTTATTTTTGCTAAACTGACGTCGCGAGCCAATTGGTAGCATGGTTGTTCTATCCAATACAGTTGTTTTAATGTATCTCTATAATGGCGGTTTTAACTAAAAACCGATGACTACGACCCTATAGAATGTTCTTCCCAAAACGACCATTTTTAAGTAGTCCTATAATGTCAATTTTTGGATTTAAAACAATGACTTAAATCTACAATTTTGGTTTTTGTATAACAATAGATGACACATTTAAGTTTTTTTTCTTTCAATAGTAGATTTGCAGGCCTGTTGTATGAATGTTCAATAAGTTGTAGAACCTACCGTTCTGAATTGCAGGTTCCATCCTATGTTCAACTTAATAACAAGCCAACTAACCTGCAAAGCCTACAATAAGAAATACACAACTCACCCACATACAAGATCCCTTCTCCAATTCCATTCTCAAGACATGAACAAATACAATTCTCATTGTATTCATTCATCTCCACATTCATTTTCATACATGTATGTATACATCATTCACATATGCAACAATTCCATTCTCATGACATGCAGAAACACAATTCTCATTGTATTAATTCATCTTCACATTCATTCACACACATGTATATATATTCATCATTCTTATTTGCACCAATAATTTACTGGTAAAGTTGTAAGAAGTCATAAGCACCACAAGTATATAGAAATAATTACATCAAAGTACAAAAAACTCATATTTAATTCCAATAAAATTCAAAAATCACTTCCTGAACAAAGGCTTGTGCCCACTTTTCTCGTATCTCATTTAGCTCTTCTGTCATATAGGGATTTTTCATGTCACAAATGTGAAAAGAGAGTGACATAATTAAGGAGTTTGATTTGATATTTTCCTATTATCAACTGAGACTATTTAATTGTGATGATCAAGACTATATATAGATTATCTTATGTATGCAGTTGATGTCTAGTGCCCCATGTATGAAAATAATGTCCATATACCGCATCATGTAGTATGCACATGCCCAACCATTGTCAGGTATAGGGCACTATAAATTTACCACCATACAAAATGTTAATAAATAAAAGTAAGCATAAATGACCTAAATATGCATTGGAGTCAGAAAAAATACCTCAACATTCTGCCAACGAAATAGTTTCTTTTTCTTATCCACCTTTCCTGTAGCCTTTTTGAATTCTTTTATAGCCCTATAAGTTAATGTAAGGCATTGAATTGCATTAGTAAATACTCATGCATTAATATATGTTAACAGATATACAAATTTACTCATGCAATAATGCTTTTTTTATTTCATGTCCCCCACTATCTACTTGGTCACCCTTAGGATCTAGATAATATGCAATTTGCATTTCATGGACAATAACCAACAATACCCAACGATTATTCCTAAGTGAAAAGAAAGCAAAAAAAAACTCAAAATCTACATTGAAATATAATTCTTAAGTCAAAATTATAAGCAAAGTAACTAAACTTACTCAACATTGAATGGAGCTATAATCACACTCTTTTTTGCTTTACCAAAATATTTAAATGTGGTAGAGCTCTATTTGATCACAGATACAAGGTGGGTCTTTCTTCTCTACTCGATCACAGATACAAGGTGGGTCTTTCTTTACACTACTAATATATGATCGCACTAGAAATGCCACATGGGGTAGTGTGAAGTCTGTACACACCCTCTATAAGCAGCTAAAAAACATATATCATGTATGCAACAATATATAAGAAAAATATCAAAATATATAAAATGAGGTATTTAGACATAATATCTCAACATATCCAAAATCCTTTCATAGATGTATTCAACCAAGAATAAGTAAACATCTCTGCAACATCTTGCAAAAATATACTAGTATCATGAGCTTGACCTACAACATCCTCCTTAATACTGACCATAATAGGCGACCATTATTCAAAGTCACCTATTCATATCGCCAACCCCCTACAATTAGGATCTAGCAAGTCGAATAGGTCCTTTACAAGCCAATCAAGTAATCGAATATCTCTAGGAGGAAGTGGAGGATGAGCTATAGGGGATTTCTTAGGTATTGTGTCCTACATATATATTCTCATATCAATTGTCAATCATATATAGATACAAACACAATGTAAATTTAGCATAAATCAATATAGACAACTCCTATTTTGGGCCACACAACCATTACACATTCTGCATCACCTATCATGCTGTTCTTGTGGATGGCCATATGGAAGTGCAATCTGCTTCCAAGCATTGTAGACAAGCCTTGACGTCACGCAAACCGTATCGGTGGGCATCAGAGCACCATGAATCATGTTACCTACAAGGGGTGGGTAAGCCACAACCAATGCAATGACATATTCTTCTAATACAAGATGACATGGCCTCAACCCCTACATCTTGGTGTCTAACGGAAGACATCAAGATGGTTAGACACTCAGTTTGGTAGCGAGAGGTCCCAAGATCGAGCCCATGCCACATGATGAATAGAATGGCCAATTTTAGAAAAAAATCACTATGAAAGACTACTATATCACAAAAAAAACTTACAACGGACTCCTTCACGAGATTACTCCCAACCACCTCTACCATAGGGGAGACCACCTCGTATAAAGAGAGGGGTGCCACAAGTACTATTTGATGAGGAGTTGAAAGAGAAGCATAATATTGTCTCATTGCTTCCTCTATTCCCTTTGCAATCATCTCTTGTAGCTTTTCTTTTGAGAATCCTCCTTTCTAGACAAATTTGCTCTTATGCTTTGATGGCCCAAAGAAAGATCTTATACCGACACCAATGCAAACAACCCTAACACACCCATGATACTTTGGATTACCTATATCAAATGTCAATTCATCCCTTGAGCCCCAAGGGATGAACTTGCCTTGTTTTCTTTGCTCTTGGAGATCCCTCTATCATCATCAATAGTAATTGGTAAGTAAAACGTAACAACCAAGTCAAGGTAGAACATAAAAATCATTAATAGTAATTGCATTGAGAGTTGAACTTTACCATTTTTGTAGCCACCTTAGCGGTTGTGGGGTTGGGCATTTATCCATATATGGTTTTCCTTTCAACTATCCATAGATCATGGCGAGGTAGAGATATAGTAGTAGTAGAGAGCTCAAAAGTCCCAGGAGTAGGCTACTAAGAAGAAGATGCCTACATATGTTGGCGAAGCTTTGCATAACCACATGACTAATGTTATGGTTGTGCACATTCTTTGGATGCCTGTCATTTTGAGCATCGCTCAAATCCTGATTAATCTAAAATATATGTTAAATACATAATACATAATACATAAAGAGGAGGCATAATACCTTGAATTCATCAGATTTTCTCTTAGCAACAAATACCTCCCATTCCTTTGGGTCTAGAAAGATCCATTGCTCAAGGTATGATTTCTTCTTCTTCTTCTCGTTCAGTATGTACCCTCCCACAACATTGCAACACCTTTTTACGATGCAATTTTTCATCCATCTAAAATATGCTCTGCAAAAGTTTCATACACTTAGTGGAAAATTCTGAGAAATAGAATTGTAAATATCAGTAAAAATAGAATTGTAAATGATACTATCTCACACATAATTCCTTACATATTAAGTCTTTCATGCCTTGAGAAATTTTATGCAAGATTCTACATTTATATCTGATTTTCTGTGAGTAAGTACCTCTAGATATTGCATACAATAACTGCAATTCTTCCCAATCAGATTCCCTTGATCATCAAACTCGACGATCAAATTTGGTCCTTTGCCCCTTTTCTCTACTAACTTGTTCATCATGGTGATGCCTCTTATTTTTGCACAGTTACAAAGCTTCTCAACAAGCTCAACAAGATCCTTAGGGAGCACATCCTCAGGGCGTAGATCCTCAGGGCATAGATCCTCATGCTAAAATTGATAAGAAACACACATAAATAATAAAAAATGTAACTTATAAATGTGATAGGCATTATAAAATGCACATCTATGTAATAAAACAATGCAAGTTACACCAATGTCATTGTCATGGTGATCATCCTCATGGTAATCATTCTCAAGGTCATTGTACTCACAGTTAGACATCATCTGAAACATGTCATAACATTTTTTAAATAGTCAAATAATAAAATATAAGTAATAAAGAATGGTAAATGCACATCTAACTTAAAAAAATAGTGCATGCCTCTAGTATTGATTGAATCTTAGATTTTATAACATTCCTTTTGTCTGATCTCCAAAAACATATAAGTCAGTGTTAGCTTCAACATTTGGTGTTGGCAAGACAACTGAGAATGGACTTGAGCCATCATATATATTTGTCACAATACTCTTCTTCATCTATAGGATCTGCAATGAACTGCCTTTTACCATGAAGAACAACTGACCATTTCTCATTTGTAGGATCATCGATTCAAAGTACTTGCTAAACCTATGATGACATTATGAATGGCTCACCCTTCTTGCCAATCTTTTCAAAATCTAGTAATGTAAAACCTAATTCATCCACTAAAACTCCTTTGGTGTTATCAACCCAATTACACATAAAATCCATAAGTCATAAATCTAAGTCAATATCCCATATGTCTTCAATAACATCATAACATACAATTTTATCTTCACGTGGACTCTTATCCTTCACACTAGAAAAATACAATGAAGACGCTTGAAGGGTAACCCTACTATTTTGGATGACACTCTTATCATTTTGACATTTTGTGTAAAATGAAAATCCATTTATGTAAAACTCTTCATAAGACATAACATTTATTTTTAGTTTAAAGGTGAGACAATTGATATTTTCAGCAACATTATTTTGTGTTTGAGATAGTTGACGTAAGCCTTTATCTTCAAACCACCTAATAAATGTCTTATTATGCTCTCTAGGAAGCCACATTGAATTTTCTTGAGGATGTTTTGTCTTGATGAAATTCGTATGTTCGACGATATTGTGTATAACATACAAGTGTGCTTGTTCCCACAACTCACAAGTGATTACTTTCACTCGTGCTCCTAAAGTCCCTTTGCCAGAATAGTCCTCAATATCCTTTTCATTTCTAGGAGCTTCATTACAACTCAAAAAGTCATTACAAAAGTCCATAAACTCTCGAGCCACATAATCCTTAATAATACCCCCTTCAGGCCGATAATGGTTTTGAACATCACCTTTAAAAACTCTCATGTACCATTCAAAAGGATACATCCAATGCAAGAAAACTGGTCCCAACATTTTCAGTTCCCTAGTCAAATGGACAACAAGATCTACCACAATATCAAAGAATGAAGGAGGAAAATACATCTCACTTTGGCACATGGTAATGACAAATTTTGTTTGCAACTTATTGATATTCTCAAGATCAATAACTTTGTTTCATAAAGTGTTGACGAAGAAACAAAGCCCGATGATTGCAAACCTTATATGATTCAATCGTATAGATCAAATTGCCATGGATAATATTTGCTACATTAGAGTGTGACAATCATGAGATTTAAGACATATCATCTTTAGATCCTTTATTGACACCAATCTATGGATATTGGAAGAGTATCTCTCTGGTACCTTAACATTGAGAAAGCACTCGCAAAAGGTTTTCTTCTCTTTTCTAGACAACATGTAACAAGTAGGAGGTAAACATGTTCTTCAATCACTACAAAATTCTGTTGTTAATTCTTCCCTTATGCCCATTTCACGTAGGTCCATTGTAGATTGGATGCCATCTTTAGTCTTACCTAGTATATTCAACAGTGTACCAATGAAGCTATCACAAATATTTTTCTCAACATGTATGCCATCGATACAGTGCCTGCCAAAGAACTCCACTAAGGAAGATCCTAGAATATTGACCTCTTCTTTTATAAAGATTTGTCACTCTGTATGGGAATAGTATATTGTGATCTCTTACCAAATGCATTGAAAAAGTATTTTGTTCTTTCATAAACAACCTCCCTTGATATCGATTTAGTAGCACTCCATTCCTCATTTGATCCATTGAACACTTTACACAACCTTGGATAAGAATAACTTTTGACCGAAACCTTCGATGACCAAGATCTATAGTTTTGTTGCCATGTTTTAGTAATATTGAATTAGTGTTATCCTCACACATAGTGTTGGCATGTATTCCCAGAGAGCCAATCATATGATTATTGGATTGGCATATGTTCTGATTGATTTGATAGATATCAAAGGCAAGCTTCCAATTTATTCTACCTCAATCAATTATGAGATATATGATGGAGCTAATGAATGTCTAAGAATGACAACACTCAATGACGTATGTCTTCGGTTTGAGGACCTGAACAATGAGATCATACATATGCTAAGAGTATGTACATTCTTATTATGTCCCTAGTCAGATGCCATTGTGCAAGGTTGATAGACAACAATGACACATCAAGACTAGAGTGTGTGTGTTGGTTGATGACGATGTCTCATTGGTCATGATATAGGATATCAAACCAAGCACATAGATACATGTTGGAGAACAGTGTATCAGACAAACCCACCATGACAGTGACACATGGAACCATGACTTGGTAGTCAGAATCATCTCTCATAGTGATGGTGGTGATTGTAATTATTAGACCTAAAATCACTGCACTCATCGAATGTGATTGGTTACACTGACATCATCAAACATAATCCTGAAACATGGGTTGTTATAAAGGTGATGATTGGGTGGCTTTGACGCATGATATAGTGTGTGAGTGATATATATGGGATTTTTCCCTCCTAAGGGAGTATGATGTCCAAGTCACTTGATAAATGAGACTGAGAAATGAACAAAAAAAAGAAACTTCAAATATTTATCTTTTTACCAGAATTACATTTTTTTTGTTTTTTAGCATGCACATGCACATGTGAATCAATATATGATATTGATGTCACACATATCTTAGATAGTCTACTCTAGTTCTAGAAACATGAATAAACATTGAAAGGATGACAACACCATGCCTTAAGTTCATTTAGGATATCAGAGAAAAAGGAAATATACATTCACTGGAACACCAATCATAGATTGTAGGATTGAAAGTTGTTCTCCAACTTTCCTTTTCACTTGTATAGGACTGATGTGTGACTAGGTACCTCTCTTTGCTTGTGATGTAAAAAGGTAGTAATGGACATTCACTGCCAACGTGAAATGGGACCTATAGGGTCACACACAAAGGATTAACCTGGAAGAGGAATTTATCCATGAATGATGTTTGGATTGATTACTAAAATGTTTAGGTACTCAATAAAACATTCAATAAATAGACTTGACTAAGAATCATCAAGTTCAAGTGTTGAACTAACTGATTAGAGTGTCAGATTGATTAAGAACTAAATTGACTATATTCTGCACAATCTGGACCATCAACCGACCAGTTCACTGGGTGAACCGATCGGCTCATGGTCAGTGAGACAACCAGTTCAACTGGACCAAACGAGCACTATATAGTTGTCTCAGTTTGTGAGAAAAGTTTTTTTTCTTCTTTCATTTCACTTGTTCAATTTGATTGGGATAAGAATTAATGTTTGCATTAATTAGAAATGAATAAGGAAAGTCAATTGCAGACATGTCTGGGAAGTGAAATGATCAGTTCACTAGGTGAACTGATTGGCTCACACTCCCAACCGACCGGTTCACTAGTGAATCAACCGGTTTGCCTGCCATAGTATAAGTTGTTCATGGAAATTCCAAACCCTTCTACTCCCACCCAGACTAGGAACCGTGACCCGACCGGTTTGCCTTCCATATTGCAAGTTGTTCATGGAAATTCCAAACCCTTCTACTCCCACATAGACTGGGAACCCTGACCCTACCCTCTACTATAAATAGAGGGGTACAATAGACTTCTCTAGAGACAAACCTCAGAACATCAGTTGCTCTACAATGTTGTTGTCCTCTCTGGTTGTGGTAACTGAGAGATCCCAAGCAAGTTCTACCCATCCAAGGAGGAACAATGAGGGAAAGAAAATTGTAGAAAAGTAACTAGTAGCAGGAGAGTGTGTCGGTGAATAGTACGCTGATAGAAGGGGACAACTCCTTCTAGTCTGTTCTTTAGGATGACTAGAGTTCCCTGTGGTCTATGTGGACTATCTATAGAGGTGGGAGACTTCTACCACTTAGGAGGACGACAGTCAACCGTAGTCCGGGTCATGACCAGGAGCTACACAAATGCCGTCGAAGACAGGTGGTTGAAGACCGCACTTGCTGTGAGGTATAGTCAATGAGAAATCCTCAAGACCAGGTATAACTTGCTAAAACCATCCTTCCCATTACATAGATGTTGATGCAATCTACTGGTTATGGGTTTATGGTCTAGTAAAATTTTTGTTTCTGCTGCCTACTCCGACCATGTAAAACCCAATAGTGGTATCAGAGCCACGTCAATACTCTATGTTTTGGGATAATTAATATGATCGAATTTTGATTATATCGTCTTTTATTTATTGCATAAGATGCAAATATTTAAATGACTAATGTGAATATCCGATTAATACCACATGATCCCAAACTAATATATACATATATGGTATGGTATATATGCAATCGATACACGTCACCCTAAAACTATTTTGATGGTGGATGTGTAGCATGGTTATGGCCTATAAACCCTATGTGCATGTGTGTGGTTGGTTATGGTTGTTTACATCTCGATCTGTGCACTGAGCCCTCTTCTTCTATTACGAATGTAACTCGAGATTCTCTTCTACCTTTTCTCCCCTCGAATGTAACTCGATGTTTCACAAAGATTATGTAAAAAAGGATTAGTTTTATTTCTTGTTATGACAAAGACTAAAGATGACCACTTGATAGACCGAGATGACTGACTGATGGTGCAAGATGAGTAGCTGGTGGCCTAACGAGGAGCACGAAGACCCGACAAATCAGCTGTCTGGAGGTGCCAGATGATTAGTTGGTAACAACCAACCAACCAGCCAGGAGGCGAGCCGATTAGTCATAGGATGAGCTGATCAACCCGAAATAGCCCAAGCATAGATCTTCATCAATAACAGGTTGCATGTGATGTAGACCTTAGATGACCGTAGTTCCTTGAGGCTCCAAGGATCTATAATAGGATGTCCATAATCATTGCTTTATCGTTATTGCATGTTTTCATTTATGAGATATAGCATGTATATGATACATACTATATATGTGGTGATTGGATACATATATGTATATATAAGCATATTTAAATCCCTTAAATATAAATATTAAGTTGAAGATGCCTTCCAAAAGCAGCACACATATTTGTGGTGATTGCATGTTTTCATTTATGAGATATAGCATGTATATGATACGTACTATATATGTGGTGATTGGATACATATATGCATATATAGGCATATTTAAAATCCCTTAAATATAAATATTAAGTTGAAGATGCCTTCCAAAAGCAGCACACATGAAAATCTTGATCGACTAAGTGTGGGCATGCCTTCCCGTGGTGCACTGTCTATCTCATGGAAGTGTGATGGTGAATATGTGGGTCTTCCTTAACCTGGTGCATATTCATTGTGTTGTCTTTTGGGTCAGACTTAACAAGGTGACCTTGATCGGATCAAGCATCTTGAGGCATGCAGATGTTCATGACAAAGAGTTGTGCATAACATCTATCAAGAGTTGCATATGATGCAATTGGAAAAAGTTGCCTACCTGAAAGAATCTAGTTTTAGGTGACATCCCTCGCTGGTCCATAACTTAAAGGAAGTCATGATCTTGCTCACTAGAAGGTTGTACGCTGCAATCTTCCAAATTGATACATGAGGGTTATCAATTTGATCTAAATAGTGGAAGTAATAATTAATTAAAGACCTAATTAAAATCGTCAAAAAATTCTAAATCAAATCAAATCAAATCAAATCAAAAGAGTTTTGGACTAAAGTTGCAAATTTCCTTTTTGTAGAATAAATGGCTACCAACAACAATCACTTTTTGTTTCGATCGGTCCTTGAGAAGGACAAGCTAAATGGGAACAATTTCCATGATTGGTTTAGGACGTTGAGAATTGTTCTCACTTAAGAGTGAAAGCTCTATGTCCTAGATATACTAGAACTAGAAGAACCTACTCCCACTGCACCAAAGGTTGAAAGGGATGCTTACAAAAAGCATACTGAGGATGCCATTGATGTGAAGTACTTGATGTTGTGCTCAATGAACTATGAGTTGCAGAGACAACATGAGAACATGGACGTCATTGAGATGGTTCAATATCTCAAGAACATGTATCAAGACCAGGCACGACAAGAGAGATATGATGTTTCTAAGGCACTGTTCAAGTGTGTTATGACAGAAGGAGATCTAGTAGGCCCTCACACACTCAAGATGATTGGGTATGTGGAGAACCTAACTCGATTGGGATTCCCTCTGAGCCAAGAGTTGGCTACTGATGTGATACTGCAATCGTTGCCAAAATCCTACCGTCAGTTTGTGATGAACTACAACATGAACAACTTTGAAAGGCCACTGACAGAGTTGTTGGACATGTTGAGGATAGACGAGGCACAAATGAAGAAAGACAAACCCAAATCTGTGATGATGGTCAACAGAAAGAAGGGAAAGTCTAAAGGCAAGAGCAAGTGCAAAGCAAAGAAAGGTTATGATGCTAGACAATAGCCCAAGTCATCTTTAACTCTCAAATCCAAGGGAGGGATGAACAAGGGAGGCAAGTGTCACCATTGTCATGAGTCAGGACATTGGAAAATAAATTTCCCTCTCTACATAGATGAACTGAAGAAGAAGAAGGATGGGATGGAGGTCTCCATCTTAGGTATTATATAATAAACTTAAAATTCTTCTTTATCTTAGGTATATGATACCAAGATATAGATATAACATATATGATGTGCATGATATGAAAAGAAGTGATGGCCTTTATAAAAGGGCAAAGAAGGAACACTCATTAACATTAGAGCAAGTGTTGTTGCCATAGATAGAAGTACCTTTTAGTTTATTTTAGCCCAAAGGGTATGTAATAGAGTTATGAACTGCTATTTCATTTTTCCAATAAATAGAAACACTTTATTTCTGCATCTTGTAATGACAAGGATGTCTATCAATAAAGTTCATGTTTCAAAGATATGATCTTTTATGGCAATGCCTTATTTATCTTGTGGAACTTAATATGCATGAGATAAAATAATAATACCTTAAAGTTATTGATGACAATAAATTAGCATTGTCAAATGAATGAGAAATTCATATCTAGGTTCCATGTTGATGGATAAACTAGACTCTCTTGGTTAATGAACCATTAAGAGATATGAATGTCTTGTTTATTGGGCATGATGACAAGTCAATCTTCACTAAATTCTAGTGGGAGAATGACTGTTCTATTAGGTATAATACATATTGATGTATATTCATACCTATTGGAGTAAATGCTAATACTTCATATATGGTATTTAATGAAATGACAATATGAATATCTTGAAGTGTTCAAGAAAATCATAAATGAAGAACAAACTTGGCAAACGTATTAAATCTTTGATATGATTAATGAATGATATACTTAAACCAAATGTTTGAGGACCTTGTGAGTAACTGTGATAGTGTATCTTAGAGAACTCATGATTAATGCATAATGATGTCTAAATCAAAGAAGGGATCATACTCTAAATAGTAAGATCATGATCATCAAACAAATAACTAATCTTCTAGAATTCTTCTAAAGAACATGCTTTAAAATAAATAAATGTACAAAAGGAGATTAAGAATCACAAGTGTTGTAGAATCTCAAATTCCTTATGTAACAGATACACCTCATATATCTAGTAGAAAACATTTTGAGCTTGATGTATATTGATATCCTACAAACTCGAAGGTGATTAATTGGTCATATGATGATGAGCCAATAATCTATCTAGATGATGTTGAGGAACCAAATTTTGAGTTATGGCTTGAAGCCATAAGATCCAAAATGACTTCCATGTGAACCAAATAAGGTATGAACTTAATCATAGCACTTATAGGGATAAAACCCATAAGTGCAATTGGGTCTTAAGAGTTAAGACTGGTATGGATGACATTTGAAGAGATGATTGGTTGAAATGAATTCAAGTGAGTTCAAAGTGTTGAACCTGATGATTTTATCTAACCAATTGCAGTGGCTATAGGCCATAAAGGATCACGCTTGCTATTGGAACTTGCATATGGATATTAAAACTGCATTCCTAGAAGGAATAACATGAGGCTATGTGTGACACAACCTGAAGGGTATTATAATTCTGTTAATGCAATTACAGTCTATAAGTTATAAGAGATTAATCAATATGATTGATTAAATACAAGCACCTTAGAACTGGACTCTTTACTTTGATTATATAGTCAAAAGGTTTGATTGATATATCAAAATAAAGAAGGGATATGTGATTACAAAGATTTAGTGGGAGCATATTCATATTCTACATGATGATGATGAATGAAACGTTCTCAGAATAGAAACTGGTGTGGAAATACCTTCTTTAAGGGAATAAAGAGAAATGTCCTATGTGATAGGAATAGATATCTATAGAGATAGTTCTCAAAATTCTCTTGACCTGATAAACAGAGAGCATACATTGGTAGTCTATGCTGAAGGGTTCAACATGCAAAGATTTAGTGGGAGAAAACTTGTCCATATTAGATGGAGTTACTCTCTCATATGACTAGTGTTTCACATTCTTATGAAGAATAGGAACACATTGATAGATGCCTTATGCATTCACAATTGGATCTATCATGTATGTAATCATCCCATTATCTTTTATGTATTGGACATGACAAGAAAATATATATGCATTCATCATCTTGTATGTATTGGACGTGACAATATGATATACTCATCTAGTTATCTCATATGTATTGGACATGACGAGTGGATGTCTGTCTACTTCCAGTGAGAGTCACTAGAATACCATAAAGAACTAATTTAAGTACTTATGAAGTATTAAAGGATTAGATCTATGGTAATATAAGGAAGATTTGAGTGCAAATGAGTTACACTAATGCAGGCTTCCGAAATGAAAAAAATGATCGCAAAATGCAAAATATAAAAGTTATATTCAATTGTAAAGTGAACAAGGGTTGTTAAATGGAAATGTTCTGAGTAAAATTAAAAGGCCATTTAATTCTAAAAGGAATGTTGAGTATCCTTGTGTTATGAACACCAGAGGATACTATATGGATCTAGAAGTTCATATCAGATGAACTTATAAATATTCCAACCATTGACGACAAAGTAGAAATACTAAGTCAAACTATGACACTAATTATTAGGTAAGGAATATCAGATAGCATATTACGACAACTCCATCTCATACAAAATGTCATACAACAAGGAGATGTGAAACATGCAATATACCGACTAAAGAAAAATGTTGCTAACTCACTGGATTAGCACTAGTGCAACCAAAACATGTAGGACATGTTTAAAGATCACTAAGAATATGATTCAAAGGTGATTGGATCTAAGTGCAAGTGGGGGTCTGTTGGTATGTATGCTGAGAGAGCCAATCATATATGTTCTGTTTGATTTTATAGATATCAAAGGCAAGCTTCTGATTTATTCTAGCTCAATTGATTATGAGATATATGATAGAGCAGAATGAATGTCTAAAGAATGACAATACTCAATGATGTATTTCTTTGGGTTGAGGACCTAAACAATGAGATCATATGGATGCTAAGAGTATGTACATTATTGTTATGTCCCTAGTTGAATGTCATTGTGGAAGGTTGATAGACAACAATGACACATCAAGACTAGAGTGTGTGTTGTTTGATGACAATGTCTCATTAGTCATGATATATGATATCAAACCAAGCACATAGATACATGTTGAAGAATAGTGTATCAGACAGACCCACCATGAGAGTGACACATGGAACCATGACATGGTAGTCAGAATCATCTCTCATAGTGATGGTGGTGATTGTGATTCTTGGACCTAAAATCACTGCGCTCATCAAATGTGATTGGGTACACTTTGACATCATCAAACATAGTCCTAAAAAATGGGTTGTTATAAAGGTGATGTTTGGGTGGCTTTGACGCATGAGATAGACTGTGAGTGATAGATATGGGATTTGTCCCTCCTAAGGGAGTATGATGTCCAGGCCACTTGATAAGCGAGATTGAGAAAGGCATGCACATGCACATGCACATGTGAAACAATATATGATATTGATGTCACACATATCTCAGACAGTCTACTCTAGTTCAAGAAACATGAATGATCATTGAAAGGATGACAACTCCATGCCTTGAGTTCATTCAGGATATTAGAGACAAAGGAATTCTACATTCACTAGAACACCAATCATAGACTGTAGGATTGAAAGTTGTTCTCCAACTTTCCTTCTCACTTGGGTAGCACTGATGTGTGACTAGGTACCACTCTTTACTTGTGATGTCATAGCTAGTTATGGACATTCACTACCAACATGAAATGGGACCTATACGGTCACACACAAAGGATTAACCTGGAAGAGGAGTGTATCCATGAATGATGTTTGGATTGATTACTAAAGTGTTTAGGGACTCAATCAAACATTCAATAAATAGACTTGATTCAGAATAATCAAGTTCAAGTATTGAACTAACTGATTAGAGTGTCAGATTGATTGAGAACTGAATTTTCAATGTTCTGCACAATCTGGACCACCAACCGACCAATTCACTAGGTGAACTGATCGACTCATGGTCAGTGAGATGACCGGTTCACTCTGATGAACCGATTGTTTCAACTGGACCAAACGAGTAGTGTTGAGTTGTCTTGGTTTGTGAGATTTTTTTTCATTTCACTTGTTCAATTCGATTGGGACAAGAATTAATCTTTGTGTTGATTTGAAATGAATAAGGAAAGTCAATTGTAGGCAAGTATGGGAATTGAAATGACCAGTCCACTGGGTAAACTGACCAGCTCACACTCCCAACCGACTGGTTCACTAGTGAACCGACCATTTCGCCTACCATAGTGCAAAATTTTCATGGAATTTCCGGACCCTTCTACTCCTGCACAATTTGGGAACTCTGACCGTGCCCTCTACTATAAATAGAGG
This sequence comes from Alisma plantago-aquatica, assembly GCA_963693085.1. NCBI lineage: Eukaryota > Viridiplantae > Streptophyta > Magnoliopsida > Alismatales > Alismataceae > Alisma > Alisma plantago-aquatica. Next base: position 857,168,481 of record OY856409.1, on the reverse strand, counting down.
GGTACAAAAGGCTTCTCCAGAGATACAACTCAGAACATCAGTTGCTCTGCAAAGTTGTTGTCCTCTCTGGTTGTGGTAACCAATAGATCCCAAGCAAGTTATATCGTCCAGGGAGGAACATCGAGAGAAAGACAACTACAAAAAAGAAACTGGTCGTGGGAGAGTGTGGTGGTGACTATACGCCTACAGAAGGGAACAACTCCTTCTAGTTTGTTCTTCAGGATGACTGGAGTTCTCGGTGGTCCGTGTAGACTATCTATAGCGGTGGGAGACTTTTTCCACTCAGGCGGACGACAGTCAACTGTAGTTTGGGTCAAGACCAGGAGCTACACAGATGCCGTCAAAGACAGGTGGTTGAAAACCACACTTGCTGCGAGGTATAGTCACTGAGAAAGCCTTAGAACCAGGTATAACTCACTAAAACCATCCTTCCCATTACATAGATGTTGATGCGATCTGCTGGTTATGGGTTTATGGTCAAGTAAATTTTTGTTTCCGCTGCCTACTTCGACCACATAAAACCCAACATATAGGGTATGCTTTGGATCTTTTTATGCTGTATCCAGACAAATTACCATATGTTAGAAAGTCATTAATAGTGGCAAACAACATAGCATGCAAAATAAATATCTCGCTATGCTAATCATCATAGGTCATCACACCTTCTCCCCAGAGTGTCTTTAAGACATCACTCAGAGGTTCAAGATAAACATTGATATCATTGCCAGGTTGTTTAGGGCCCAATATCAACAATGAAAACATGACATACTTATTTTTCATACACAACCAGGGAGTACGATTGTATATAACAATCATTACAAGCCAAGTGATATGTTGGCTTTTCAATGTGCTATATATATTCATCCAACCAGCACAAAGATCAAGTTTTAGATTCCTATCTTCACCAAATTCAGGGTACAATAAATCAATCTTCTTCCATTGTGAGGAAACATATGCATGTCCTAGGATCCCATCATTATTTTTCTTTGCCTCTGCATGCCACCTGAAATTCTCCACATCCATGGTATTGGCAAACAACCGTTGAAACTATGGTCTTATAGGTAGATACCACATCACCTTGACAGGAGAGTTAGTTTTGGAATCCCCCAAAGTCGTCATTTTATACCTTGACACCCCACATTTTGGACAATCGTTCAAATTGATATATTCCTTTTTAAATAAAACATAGTCATTTGGGCATGCATGTATCTTCTTATCCTTCATTCCCATTGGGCATAAATTTTCTTTAATTTGTATGTTGAAATTAGAAGCTCATTGCCTTTAGGAAGAATTCCTTTCAACAAAGACAACAATGACAAGAAGATTTCATCACTCCATCTATTGTTAGCCTTCTGAGTATACAATATCAACACATCACTCAACTTTGTAAACTTAGTACAAACTAAGTATAACAGTCTCTCACCATCATGTAAAATGTTTCTAAATAAGGAAGGTGGATCGGTGTGCTCTACCCCAAAACTATCTAGCATTGCGTCAACCATGTCTATCAGAATCGAGTCATTCACATCTACATCATTGTCAACAATTTCTTCTTCAACACAAGTATTGCTATCAACATCTATTAATCTCATGGTAGAAATATCTCCATGCCAGTACCATTATGTATAGCCCTATATTAATCCTGTTGCACATGATATGACTTTTGAATTCTTCAATAGTGTCGACTTTCAAATTGTTACTACAATTCCTGCATGGACAATATAACCTATCTCTAGGTTGTTTTCTATGCTCCTACACATATCTTATAAACTGATCAAGATTAGTAATAAACTTTGAAGTGTACGGATTTAGAATGGACATCCGCAATCTATCCATTCTATGAAAAGAGAAAACAAGTATTAAGGATTAGGGTTGACATGATTAGGGTTTAGGGATAAGGGTTTACAGATGAGGGTTTATCATTTAGGGTTTAGGAATAAGGGTTTACATATTAGGGTTAGGGTTTATAGATTAGGATTTAGGGTTTATGTTTTACAAATTAGGGTTTGGAGTTCAGTAATAAATGTGTGCAACACATATCCCATTCTTGAACACTTAATCTCACTAGTAAGTGTATAATGTGTGATTTGATTTTCAAGAAAATTTCAACAATATTTCCCCTCAATTTTCCAAGTACACCGATGTAGATGGGTAGGTATCTGCCTAAATATGTACTTAGAGAACATATGGGGAAGTACTGATGAAATATCTTGAAAATCAAATACACATTACAAACTTACATCCTAAGCAATATAAGTGTTCAAGAACAGTCCCAAACAAGTAATTGTCTTAGATTTACTCCTAATGAGTAAATCTCAGACGGGTTTCTAGGCCAATAGATTTATGCCCAAAATTAAGGTTTATGATTCATGTGAATTCAATGTAACTACAAACATAGAAAAAGAATATATGTCTAAATTACATATTACAATTTAGAGTTTAGGTAAATACATAACAATTTTAGTCTAAATCAAGTTAATTTAGGTCATTCATATCAATTCCGTGTAATTAATTTTCAAGTTTGATTATGTATCCATACAACATTCAAATTGAACAATTCAACCATAATATGCAAGCACTTGATAAATGAATTTTAATTGTAAAAGAATTTATACAAGTATAACTTCTCCATTGGTTATCAAATAATTTAGGTATTAAAACTCTAGTTACATTTCATCAAATTACAAAAACAATATTTAAAAATCTAGTTACATTTAATCAAACTACAGAAAAATGTATCTATTTTTTTAAAAGTATTGGTTGCCATAACTTTATAGATTGCGGAAATAATAAAATAGCTAGACTACAATTTTAATCCATTGAATCCAATTTCTCCATACATATCCCTTAATTTTATTTTCCATTGATCTTCTTTGATTCCTAATGGTGCATCATTTTCTCATACCATTGTCTAGGTCATATATGCACGTGTGATATATTTGACTTGGTTACTTGTATACAAATAAAAAATAGAACATGAGGTAAATGAGATGGATTGTCTCTATGTGCCTCTCGATGGTGGGGTTGAGCTGCTGCTACAGGCCAGTTCTATTGGAGACAAAGGTAGGGGTCACGATGGTGGGGTTGGAGTAGCAGCTTCAATGCATGGCGATGTAGATCTCCAACAACAACGGTGAGCTCTAGTGGTGATGACAAGATCCAGCAACGAAAGCTCATTCCAATGGTAATGCTGGTGAACATCATGAGCAGAGGAGCGATGACAGTCAACACGAGCAGTAGAGTAGCTTTGGAAACAACAACAACAACATCAATGATGGAAGAGCAGAAGATGATAAATCTCTAGTATAGAGGAGCACATGTGATGAAATAGAATATTGGGGGAATAAATTTTGCGGGTGGTATTAAGAAGGACATATTCATCGATTGTTTGATAAAACTGATGATTACGACCATAGTCCTCAGTTGTAATAAAAAACAAAGACAGAGGCCTTTTCCTACTAAAGAAATGCCAACATCGTAAGGACTTAGTCATTGGTTCAATATCAAAAAAGGATTACAAGGACACTTATTCAAACAAAAAAAGTCGTCTTCAATAAAAACTTTGTCGTTGGTTTATTTTATAAAAATCAATGACTAAGTACTTAGACGTCAGTTCTGAGTAAAAGATGATGATAGAGATCCTTATCCAATTTTTTTTGACCTTAGTAAGGACTTATTCATCAATTTTTTATGACAAAGATGACACTACTGAGAATTTTGGGGGGAACACTATTTTCATGGGGACATGGCGCGAATCTTGTGTATTCGTCTTCTTGACAACAAATCGACACCAATTGTACAACTTTTTATGGTTTTTTTTGTGCATCAATGTCAGTTTTTCAAACACCAAACCAATGCCAGAATTATTTTTGAGGAAAAAATTATTTTGTGCAAGGTGTCTGTCGTCGGTTCATTGAAAACTGATGCTAATATTGAAATTTATGGAGGCAACTTTTATTTTCTGAAAAATTGTATGTTCCAGGTTATTTTAGACGCCGATTTTGGTAAAAGAAAACCAACATTATAGAAAAAGCAGTACCTGTGTCTTTTGTAAATTAGCATGACTTGAACAATGGAGACATTTATGCTCAAGAACCAACGTTGTTTAATCTATAGTGTCATTTTTTGCTTTGGAACCGATGCCTAGAAATGTGACATTAGAGGTTAGAAATGTACTAGTGACCTAAGGTAACATCTATTCATGGGTGTCTCATGTATAGATTAACTATTGCCCTAGAGAATATAGTTTTACATAAGAAAAGAGTATCATATGGTTCATATGTGAGGAATTTGAAAACCATGAAGTCCATTAGATCAAAGATGAACCAATCCATCAACATGCACAATCCATACATATATCTTTACACAAATGTGGTGCATCTGGGTGTTAAGAAAATTTTGAAAGATACAAATTCCTTCAAGTTTTCATTATGACATTTATAAAATCCTACCTAACATAAGGGAACATGTATACACATCAATATTTATTATACATTGTGACCATGATACCCATGAGAGATGATAAGATAATGGATTAGAGACTACTTAATTCATATTCTCCTACTCTTATCCATTTAACCTTCATAAGTCCTTTACTTGTTATATAAGTGTTGTATATCTGTCATGGATAAGAAGGAATTCTACTCTCAAACTTTGATATCCCTTCTTAATATTATAGATTATATTTAATGTTATTTATTGTTTGACATGACATGAATTTCTTAGTTACTTTGTGACACATAACCATTTTTTACTCAAAATCAAACCTCCAAATAACTATAAAGTCAATGGCTAAAGGATTCGAGTATCCTTCCCTAGAATGGTAATATCAAAACACGAATGCGAAAGCATAAAAGCTTAACAAACATGAATAAGTAACAATATCAAAGAACCAACATAATATCAATATTCAACAAGTGTTATTATGCAAGATTCTTTTGTTACAAGATTTTAATTACATATTGAAGAGTCAAATTACACAAGTAATCTCATGTACACTAACTAGGATCTTACAACAAGTACACCTAAACATAGCTCACCAAACCATCTCTAAACCTAACACATATGTAAAACAAGCGAGTCAGGATACGAGATGTAGAGTACATGATAGAAACACATATATATATATATATATTAAATATAAGATTTGCATAATTTGAAGAGATTGCATAAATAAGAAAACAAGTAATGAACAAGTTAAGTTCTTAGCACAAATAGAACCCATGTTATATTTCATTTCACCCAATTGTACCAATAATGTCATGTATCATAAGGCCTTTGACTAACTTCCCATTGAAAGAGTCCCCATAAAGGTGCTCAAGATTATCGAACTACTTTTTATGTGAGTGACATCAAGGCCATCACCAAGAGATAGCCCTTTTATCGACATGGTCCAACCTATCTTGGAAACTCAAGTAGGCTCCCGTGTTGGGTTATATGGAATCAGAGATGGCAATAGAAATGAAAATTTTCTATACACATTCCCTAACCATAAGATTGCACTAACAACAATGTATCTAGAAAGAGGCTGTAAGATATACCTTATCCTAGAGTAAGTCCAACACCATCCTTTCACAATGATGTGCTCCCTTTACAATTTGCACATGGATGATAGCCGATGAAGTCATGCTGGTTTAATGACTACAGATGGCGGTTGACATTGTTCTCCTAGCATGGAAACAAAAACTTCCACATCTCTACATAGTCCATGCGAACCACCAAGAACTCCATGTCGCACTTACCTTGCCGACATGAAGGAGTAGTCCTTCCATTTTTTAATGTGCTAGCATCACTTTCCCTTCCCTTTGCTATCTCTCCCTTTCTTGGGTAAGATTACTCAGGCTCTCATACACGCTACTATAGTTGTGAGAAGAGAAGTCTATGTCTTGAGAGCCTTATCCACCCCTTCCTTATATAGGAGTTGATGGATTAGGATTTCCAAAATCTAGGGGATACAAAAGGTCATTTTTCTGGACTTGACAACGACTATGCAAAACTAATCGGTTGAGTGGACTATCTAGTTGGTCGACAGACACAACTAATAATGTGACTGCACAATCCTGTCACTCGATTGATTTGGTCATAACAATGGATTTTAATTTGATGATTGATGGGTATCATTACACCTATAAGTAATCATTTCACCCAATGAAACTAGTTTTTTGAATCTTTGTTTGACCTAATCAAACTACTTGGTTTGAATTAGATAAAATATAGTAGGTTGTCTGGAAATTCTAGTAAGTCGGATAGCCTGCAGTCCGTCTACTTGACACTCTGGTCGCTATACTAGAAACCAATTGTATTTACAATGATTACTAAAAAACTTTTGTAATCAATATAAATCTTGTCCATCAGTAAAATCTTTTTCCTAGTCCATCCTATGTGTGTGACCCTATAGGTCCCAAATTTCGTTGGCATTGAATGCCCATAAATAGCTTATGACATCACAACCAATGGGAAATATCTAGAAATAGATCATCATTACCCAAGTAATTGGAAAGTTGAAGAATAACTTCAACCTACACCTATGATCAATGTTACCATGATCGTATAGTTCCTTTGTCTTAGATATCTAGATTGCACATGAGTCATGGAATCATCATCCTCTTAACATTTAATCTATGTTACTTAAACTAGATAAGACAATATGAGATGCATGTAAGCTTATATATCACATATTGACTCACATGCACATTTCGATATGTTTCTCAGTCTCGCTTATCAAGTGGCATGATATCAACTCTAGTAGGAGGGACAAATCCCATCTACATCACTACAGTAAAAAACTCATCTCTCACACCATACCTGAGCACCACCTTTATGGCAACCTTTATTCAAGGTCACATCGGATGGTGTCAAAGTTCATCAAATAACATGTGATGAGTGTAGAGACTTTAGGTATAAGAACTACAATTACTACTATGACTACCATTCCATGGTTTCCATGTATCACTCTCAAGGTGGGTTTGTCTGGTACATTGTTCTCTAACAAGTACCTATGTTTTTCACTTGATATACAATATCGTGACTAATGAGACTCTGTCATTAGTCAACACACATTCTAGTCTTATGTATTAGTGGTGTCTATTTTTCTTCCACAGTAATATCTAACTAGGGACAAGACAAGAATTTGTTTATCATACATATGATCTCATTGTTCATGTCCTTAACCCGAAGACATATGCCACCAAGTAACATCATTCTTTACACATCTATCACGTTTGTGTCATCATATCATGATTGACACAAATATAGTAGACAAAATTGCCTATATTATTATCAAATCAAGTACATGATTCCCCAATAAAATCATCACATGATTAGCACTGTGGGCATACATACCAAGTGAATTCCCACTTGCACTTAAAACCAATCACCCACAAACAATTCCAGGTGATCTAACATGACCATCATGTTTCTACTGTGCAAGTGCTTTTTCCAGTGGGTCATCAACATTTTCTTTGAGTCGGTACTTTGCAATCTTCAAATCTCCTTGATGTATGATCTCTCATATGAGATAGAAATGACATACTATGCTATTTGGGTTCATTAGCCTATACAATAGCTTTATTGTTGTCACAATATTTCTACTGCATCATGAATGGTTCGAATCACCCTGAGTTCATCTAATGAACTTATTGATCCATCTAGTATATTGTCCTGTATTCAAAACTAGAAAGGTACTTAGCTTCCATTATATACTCAATAACTGTCTCTTGCTTGAAACTTTTCCAACTTGTAGTTTTGTTTTAAGACAAAATACAAATTTGGATTGCAATCAAGAACAATCTTTGTTAGTGTGTAAGCTTGCATTGGTGTAACCCTTTACACCTAACTCTTCCTTATCACCAAAATAAGGAATTGATCCTTAGTGCTTCTCAAGTACTTAAGGATGTTCTTTATGTAGTCCAATGACCTTTACATGGATTACAATGACATCTTCTCATCATGTCCATAACATACAAGACAACATGATGAGTGCATAACATTAGATACATGATATGTTCAATTGCAGATACATATGGCATCTCTTTCATGTGTTCCCATTCTTCACAAGAATTGGGACATCAAGCTCTAGAGAGACTAATTCCATGGGACATGGGAAGTTTTCCTCTCTTGTGTCCTTCATGCTGAACCTCTTCAACATCTTGCTAATGTATGTGCTCTTACTTAGGTTAGGAAGCCTTGTAGATCTATATGTATAGATTTTAGTTCCTAAGATATAGGATGCCTCACCCAAATCCTTCACAGAGAAGGTACTTCTCTATCAAGTCTTGTCCTTTTCTAGAGTAAGGATGTCATTCATTATCAAAACAAGGAATATAATTATTCTCCTACTAACCTTCTTGTAAATACATGTTTCATCTTCATTTTGACTAAATTCAAAAAATTTGACTGCCTTGTAAAATCAAAGATTCTATCTCCAAGATGCTTATTTCGATCCATAGATTGACCTTTATAGTCAAACTGCAATGGCAAGCATGATCCTGATGGATGAAAATATTTCATCATGTTCAACACCTTGAACTTGTTTAAAACCCTTTGCAACCAATCTACCTTTATAGGTTTGTAGATTAACATACATGTTGGTCCTCTTATAGAAAAACTACTTGCACCCTATGGGTTTTACCCCTTCAGGTGGATTCATCAAGGTTCATACCTTGTTGGTTACATGGAATCCATCTTAGACTCATAACGTCAATCCATTTCTCATATTGTGGTTCCTCTATAGCTTCTAGGCAGGTTGTTGGTTCATCATCCATGACCAACTCATCGCCTTCTTGAGTCATAAGATATCCAAATCTTTTAGGCTCAAAGCGTGTACTACTAGATCTATGAGGTTCACGTGTTACATGAGGAACTTGAGATTCTACAATAGTTTACTGATTCTTCTTATTACTTATGTACCTTTATAGGTTAAATGTTTTTCTTGTTGGTATTGAGACTCTTTGAGTTTTACTTTCCTCCCACTATTTCCTTTGGAATCAAATTCCTATTCTAGGTACACAACATCCCTGGCAACAAACCATTTTCTATCAGATGGAATATAAAAGTAATATCCTTTAGGATATCCAACAAAATAACATTGTATGACTTTAGTGAAATCTTTTCAAGAAACTATTTTCTCTCATAAGCTCTACATTCCCAAGTCTTCATAAAATACATATCAAGTCACTTCCCAACCCATATCTCATATGGTGTCTTTTGAACTGATTTAGATGGTACATAATATAGTGTGAACTCTGTGGTTTCTAAAGCATATCCCTAGAAGGAAGTTGGAAGATCAGTTAGACTTATCGATGATCATGCCATGTCCAATAGGGTATGGTTCCTCTGTCTGATGCAATACTATTTATTAGGTTGAGTCCATCATGATACAGTACCATGGTCTCACAAAAGGTTCTCAAACTCTAAGTATCCTTCACATCAATCGAATCAACATGCTTCAATACTAGTAACCAACATTAGCATTTGTTCTAAAAGATCCACATACATCGGTATGTATGAGTCCCAATAGATCACTCACTCTCCCACTATTTCCACTGAAAGGTACTTTTGTCTTTTTCCCAATAAGTAAGACTCACATCTCTCTATTGGTATGAAACCAAAAGAGTCTAGATGACCATCTTTATGGAATCTAGAGATGCATTTCTCATTTATGTACCTTAAACGGCAATGTAATGCATGTTTTGTTTGTGTAATAAAATCTTTCAGTATATACATTATATATACTTATCTCTGGAACTATCGAGTATAGACTAAGAGACATTTGGGCTGCCCTAAAAGGTCTTATTATTAGAATAAAACATCAACCTTTCATTATATAAAATTTGAATCCACTCTTGTCCAAACAAGATACATAGATTATGTTTAATGGCAGGTACATAATAGTAATTCACTTATTCTATTGCAAGCCCACTAAGATCAGATAGATGACAGGACAACTGTAGTGGTAGTGAATCTTTCTATGGGTTGTTCCACCTCATTATTCTTACTTTGTAACATCCCACTCTTTTTATGCAAAATTTTCAAACTATTTTATTCCTTGCATACTTTTCTTCTAATAAGATAATTTTTGAGGACCTACATGTAAAATGCCCATGTTAGTTTTGCAATTCACTTTATTATGTCCAATTGCTCTCTTATCCTTATTTTATTTAAAGAAAATGTTTTCATATATATCTATGCTCTTTTGTTTAAGAAAATGAGGATAAATGCTTTTATGTCAAATTTTCTCTCTCATATGGTAATTAGTGATTTACATGTTTAATTGCTTACTTAATGGCCTCCATCTTGTTAATTGAAAAGAAATAATATTTAGTGCCCGTTTTCATATCTTAAAATTCTTTTTTGATAAATTAATGGCTTTATTTACATTCATCATGGTCATTTAAGTGCACATTGTGGTTTTTGATATTTTAGGCCTAAAACGTGTACAAGTAGTAAAACTAATTACATGGGAATGTTCTAGACACTCTAATGCACCTATGGTCAAAATTTGGGCTCCTTTGACTCATGTTTGGACCATCTAAATAATTAAAGAAGACCTTAATATAGTGTAACCATTCAATTGAATGATATTTCATTTATTAGATCAATTTAAGCTATGGTTCGGTTATTGCAACATTACTTCTCTTCTTTTTCTGGCACGCATAACAGAAGCCGTTGGATCAAAAGCCAACGACGCTTGCATTCTCTCCTACCTCTGTTACTCCCATGAGCAGGAGCCGTTTCACAGTCCAACCTTCGTTGATCTCTCTCTCCATCATTACAAAACCGTTTCGTGAGATTTCTTCACCAACACATCTGGCTCGTCTCCCCGAATTCATCGAGATCTCACTTGTGCCCTCTCACCCACTGTAGGTGAAACACCCAATATTAGGGGTTGCTGCCATTTTTCACCGACACCTCCCCGATTCCTCTTGCCTCCATCTAGCTACTTCGAGAGCACCTCAGGCTCCTGATCTACACTCCTCCACCCTCAATTTCATCCCTAGATCCCTGAGGTTCCCCGACCTACTCAAGGTGCCATCTCCGATGTCCTCAGCTTTGCCTGACCTCCTCGGTCCACCTTGGATCGATCATGAGTACGATGAGTATCCTCAATGTCTATTCTTCTCCCTCACATTTTTAGTTTGCCATGAGAAACCCCTGAACGTCGTGTCCTATAGGACCAGTAGGAGTGCTCGCCGGTGTGTTGATGCCATGGCACCTCCAGGGCCCCATCGTCCAAGGGAAGCATGCCCCGACCTTCGTTTGACTGCAAAAGATGTTTCTCAAGCCTCAGTAGATGATTTTCACCATGGTCTTTGTGGTTTCCAATACCCGAACCTCCCCCCTGTTTCTCATCGTGAAGCTCTATTCCTCGACCACGATCGCTCTTTCAGGTGTCTTTGCTTCAGGTGACCTTGTCCACACCTTCTTAAGAGCTCCGCTTGATGCCTTGGGTCTTTTCCAGTTGAAAGTCATTGCCAACAGGCTGGGTTTGAGGTCTGGCTTCGACCCCTACCCTCAGCTTTAGCCGTGGCCAGAATTGGTTCCCGAGTTCCTATGCTCTCCCGGGCTCGATTTTAGGCCCTCTGCTTTCGCCTTCTCATCACAAACTCAATCGATGTATTTTCTACTCTCGAGTGGCAGCAGGCCAGGGTCCTTGCCCATGGCTGAGAAGCTCGCCTGTTGCGCTGGAGCCATGGCTCGTGCTGTGTGAGCGAGGAGCAATCCAGGTCCTGAAATGACCTTGGCACCCCTGTCTCTTTAATTCGACATTTTAAATCACAAATGGTATTTTAGAGTTTGTACTTGCCCTTCTTTCTTTGATCGTGAGTCCTCAGAGGCAAGCCTTGTTGCTGAGTTGGCCAAGCCTGGTTGGTCCAACTCAGACCCGGCCCACTGGTTTGGGTTGAGTTTTATATACATGGATTTTCCCTAAATTTTCATTGGTTGATTCTTCAAAAATTCATAGTAAACTACCTATTTATCAGAAAATTATTCAAAAATATGTTTTGGAAAGGATTTTCAATAAGGAATCTGATTTTCTAGTTTTTATCACTTGATTTCTCTGTTTTCACATCTCAATTTTTATATGAACAAATTAGGGTTTGATGTTGTATAATGAATGATAATCATGTTAATTTCAGGTGTTTAAGAGGATCCAATCAGTCAAACAAGGTTTGAATTAGGTGATTTAGCTCAAGGTAAGAGGGCCATGCCCTTGGCATAGTAAACTTGATTTATTAGATGATTATGATATGTTTATGCACTGTATACTAAAGTCATGAAAAGTATATGTTTTCTTCAATGTATATGATTATTGGATGTTGATTGTTATAATCTAAGTCTAAGTATAGAAACCTGATTAATGTTATGAATTATGATTAAGATACATGAAACCAAGGTTAAGAGGGAAGAAATTTCCCATTCATGCTTAAGAGGGAGAAATCCCATTATGGTCATGGGGAGAAATCCCAATTATGTTCAAGAGGGAGAAATCCCAATTAAGATCCAATTTAGGTTATTAAGAAGATCATTAAGTCTAAGAAAGATCATGGTTAAGGGAATTTGATTTAGATTTATATGCACCTTGTTATGGGCTTTCCAAGCATTATGGGCTTTCCGAGCAATTATGGGCTTTCCAAGCATTATGGGATCCTTATGGGGCATTAAGAGAGGAGCATATACTTCTTATCAAATTTTTTATGTAAAAGATGCCACGAAATGATTAATGTCAAATGCATGTTCATGTTCATGTCAAATCATCGTTATATGTTATTTTTATGTCTTATAATATGCCAATGCCGCTTACTTACCATGTTTGTTTTTCCTTTGCATGGCTGGGGACGAGATGTCCGCAGACGTTGGAGCTAAAGTGAAGGAGACATCTTGAGGAGATTCCAAGGATCCCAGACCTTAGAAGTTGTTTCCTGGTGGGACGTCCATCTATGGAGATCCTTTCTTTCATATGTTATCTAGAATATGTGTAGCTTTAGAACCATAATGTAGTTTTCTTCCCAAGAACTTATGTATGAATCTATGCTTCTATGAATGCCAAGTGTTGTTTATTTCTTGATATGAGATCATGTATGTGACAACCCTCCCTGATATGCCAAGTACCCCACATTATGGATAATGTTGGGGATTAGGATGTGCTTTGATGGATGCTTATTCATCTTAGTTCAATCATCTCTTTTAGCCCCGTTTTGGTTGCATTCGTGCATTTAGTGGCTTTATCTTCTAATATGTGCATTTTTTGGCTTAATTGCTTTAATGAGCTTTTATTGGCCTTATCTTCTTATATGCAACTTATATTGGTTTAATTGATTTTACTCCTATTTTTATTGATTTTTTGCACCCTTGTGCAGGTCATTTTGAGCTTTGGGCCTTATCTCCTAGGCCCATATCCTTTTCTTTTGGGCTTTGCTTAGTTCTGACCAACAGCGAGAACCACCCTCTTCTTTTCTTTTCTTCATGTGCCTCTCACCAACCTGCTGGGCCCCACCTTCCCTCTCAAACATCACGGTCCCATCTTCCCTACCTGCTAACCCTAATTGCGATCGCGGCCCATACAACCTGGTCGAATTCTTCTTTTAGCTATGCCCACAGGTCTACCCTTCCATAATCGCGGCCTCGCTCGTGATCCAACTAATCGCGACCCCTCTCGATGATCCTGCATGCGGTCTTCCCCTCTCAAACACCACGACCTTCCCTCCTGCTGCAGATCGCGAATGTGATTTTTGTCTAGCCTCCTGTCCGCGATCTTTATTCGCTTTCGCGACCGTGATCACCTCACACAACTAACCGCAACCTGCGACTCTTTCACCCAGCCTCCAGATCGCGATCAACATCCAACCATCAAGCAACAAACCCATGACCTACAACAAATTAGCGCCCACGATCTTCTGTAATCGCGACCTCCACAAAGCAACCTGGGTTCGTTTCCCCTGCTTCTCTGCCTTGGCCATACGCCGCCACGCAACACCTCAGCTTCAGCCTTGCCTCCCACGACCGAGGGTTTCTTCTCCACCTAAGCCGAATCGTGAACACCTGCTGCACCTCACCGCGAATCCTCTGTTACCTACCGACCACCCATTATCGCGACCTGTCGCTTCCTTGCTGCGACCGCGGTGAAATGAAGCCACGACCTGGTCCTTGCCAACAATCACGACCTGCCTCCCTCTTGATCATGACCGCGATTCAAGGATCGTGACCAACAAATGAACCTACCCCCGTGGTCTGCAAACATCGCGACCTTCCTGCCACATGTCCGTGATTTCCAAAGATCACGACCCTCTAAAAAACCACGACATGCAGTTCCTCAAGGATTGCAGACACCTGTCCAAGGTTACTGGATCGCGACCTTACAATCAACAGAGGGAACTGTGACCTCCATGTTGTGAATCAGGACCTGCAATAAAAGGAATGACCAAGCCAAACTCCGCGACCTGCTACTCCTCATCACGACCGCGAATCCCATAGATCACGATCACTTCCTCTAGCAACGCCTGCACCTTCGCAATGGTGACCTGGCCTCTTCCTACAGTAGCATCGACCTGATCCTCCACCCTGCGCTCCCCAGCAGGTTCACTATCGCGATCTTCTTAGTATCAACTACTTCCAAGGACCACAGTCCAGTGCACAAGGAACCGCGACCATGGGTGCAAGTCGACTGCACTTTCTCTAGGGATCGCGACCTCAACTGCCACCACACAAAAACCGCGATCAGTGCATAGAATCGTGACCTGCTGCCAACTAACCGCGACCGTGGAAAAAGCCGCGACCTGCGGCAAAGTTATCAAGGTCGCGATTTTCAAGTCGGTGCAAATCTGCCTATAAATAGAAGGCTACCCCAACCTGTCAGATGATCTCCAGACGCCGTTAGGCTGTAGGTCTATCCTGGGCCTAAGGATATGATCTCCATAGCCAAGAACCTGCCCCCGTGGTGGTTTTGCAGCATGTTCACCCAGATCTGGAGTGAAAACTCAGATCTGCAAGCCACCTCGTTCAGATATAGATCTAGATCTGCTGCGTCTACGCCATTTCTACACTGGCATCTCGTCCATGAGCTGCTCCTCCTACTACGAGCGAGGACTACAAGAAGAAGAAGAAGGTGGAGAGAGGAGATTTGCCCCATCCGTCATGGTGTTCTTCTCTCTTCTTCCAGTTCTGCTCCGACATTGTGTAGAAGACCGTTTCTCGACAGAGCTGCGATCATCTTCTTCACCATGCTCATGGAAGAATCTTCTCTCTCTCTCTCTTGTTATTCTTGTTTCTCTCATCATGAGCGAGTAGTTCCTTTTCACTGGGGTGTGGGGACTAGCCCCGCTGCCCATGCTCTCATATATTTTTGTTAAACATTCTATGGCATGTATATAATATTTCATTTCATTGATAATCGTCGATGTGTGCTTGTGGATTGATCACCTGATTACATTTATCTTATTCGTATCCTATGTTGCGAGAACTTCAATATGTAGGATTTGAATGTTGATTAACGCGGTTGACTCCTTGATGAGAAATCGGATGGGATTCCCTGAAGTGGCAAGAGTGTGATCCGTGAGGTGACGAGACATCTAGCCCACAGTGACACTTCTGTGTGCCTAACGCCTCTATAGAGGGCCCACAACTTTAGTTGGATATCTGTATCTTCAGAGCAGTAAGTATGTGATCCAGATGGTGACGAGACATCTGATACCTAAGGTGATGCTTATGCGAACCTGACGCCCGTATGGGGGGTTCTGTAGCAGCTCTATTAGGATGATTATATCTTGCCTGGTTGTTTGTATTTAGATATGATTGCATGAGTAGTGGTGGTGAAACCCCGGGACCATCCCAGCGATTTCCATCATTAATCTTTAATCAACCTTTAATCCTGCTCTTTTACTTTCCTTGCATTTAGTTTAATTAAACTCAATTCAACCAACCTTGTTCTAAATATTAGTCTTGATTCAACTAGATTCGACTAGAGAAAGATTCTAAAAAACATTGTCCCTTGGGATTCGATCCTCAACTATACTGCGATAAGACGCGTATGCTTGCGGGTGGTATTATTGCACATTGTTTTGGTTAAAAACTTAGGGATTTCAACCCTAAGTGAGTTTGTTAGTGCGATAATATAAGCCACGTCAAATTCTGGCACCGTTGTCGGGGAGAACGGAATTGTCTAGTTAAATCTAGTTCTTTTGAGACTAATTTAGGTTTTTCTTTTACTTTTGACACTATCGATCATATAGACTTGAATTCGGTTCTACTCCATCCATCTTACTAGCAAAAGATCTTTCCATCCTAGGTACCCCCAAAGTCTAGTGTATGCGCCGCTCGGACAGTCCCAGACTCTCTGCTGGATTTGACCCTGAGATAGACTCGCCGTCAGTACAGAGAGAACCAAGCAAGGATGGCTCAAGAGGAGGAAATTGCTCGAAGGGTAGCTCAATCCCTTAATGCACAAAGAGATAGGCTTATGAAAGAAGCCCGATCCACATTTCAAGAAGAAATCCAAGCAGCCCAAGAAGCAGCTCAACAAGCAGAGTTACAAAAAGACCTTAGGGAATTCTCAATCCCTAAAGCTTCTAATGTTCACCAACCAGTGCAACCTCCTCCCATCAATGCTCTAAATTTTGAGATAAGAGCACATTGGGTTACGTTTCTTCAAAATAGTCCTTTCTATGGTAAGCAAGGAGAAGATAGTCAAGAACAACTTCTGAGGTTTATAGATCTATGTGCCATGACAAAGCAAAATGGAGTCACAGATGATGCCATCAGACTCCATCTCTTCAAATACTCTCTTAGCGATAGAGCCATCAGTTGGTATAACTCCTTGCAATGCGAACCCATCACCACTTGGGAACAACTTCAATTTTTTTTTTCTAGAAAAGTTTTATCCACCTTCTCTCACCTATGAAATCAGGGGCCAAATAACACAATTCACCCAGGTCCCTAGAGAATCCCTAGCCGAAGCTTGGGAAAGATACAAAGAGCTCCCGTGCAAGTGTCCACATCACATCATTCCTAAAAATCAACTCATCAAAATCTTTTATAGGGGTGTGGATGATGACATCAAGAAGCTTTTAGACTCATCATCTGGAGGAAACTTCATGCGTCAAAGCTATGATAGCGCGTGGAAGGTTGTCACCCTTGGAGCTGAAAATCAAGCCAATTGGGGTAGACCCATAAGTAAAGGAGTGTTGAAGGTTGCTATGGCAGAAGCTACTCCTGAGTACAAGTCTATTATGGAGTCTCTTAAGCTTCTTATCACCAAGAAAGACCAATTTGAAACATCTTTTGTCACCTATGAAAGAAGACACTCACCCCCTCGACAACAAGAACAAGTTAAGTCAGCTTCACTCTTCTGTGAAGCATGCAAAGGAACTGATCATTCTACTCTAGCATGTAACATTCTCTATGATGTTGTTTTGAGCAATACCTGTGCCCAAGGAGATAATGGTCAAATGGAAAATCTGAATGTTGTCAACACCATCCCTGGTCAAGGGTACTATAATACGAATCAGAATAGGAACCATCCAGGTTTTCAATATGGAAATCCTTATGGAGCAGAAAACTCATGACAACTTGGTTCAAATACTCAACAATGAGGCCCTCCAGGATTCCAGTATAACCAACAACCAAATTTCAGGAATCAAGGGAACTTTATAGGAAACTACCAGAATAGAAACTATAATAATCATTAGAACAATTCTCAGTTTCAGAACCCCAACCAAGTCCCCTATCAACAAAAACAAGGGAAACAAGCCGGTCCCATCCCTCCTGATGACAAATTGTCAGCTATTGAGAAGATGCTGCAGTCACATCAGACTATGATAGATAACTAGCATGCCCATCAGAAGGCTATTGAATCTCAACTAGCTCAACTTGCAGCTAGCATGAAGCCACCTGCTGGAGCCTTTGCTGGCCAACCAGAGAACAATCCTAAGCACCCAGAGCAATTGAAAGCTGTCACCACTAGGTCTGGAAAAGACTATTCTGACCCCCTTATTAAGATACCAATGGCGGAAACTGAAGATGATGACTTTGTGAATGTCCAAGACTCTATAATACCTGAGTCTCAAATGAAGGAACAACCAACCGCTGATAAGACAGACAAAGCAAGATTGGAGGAACCATTGGCTACAGAGGCAGAAGACACACCTGAGTCAGATGTGCCAGTATACAAGCCTCGTCCTCCTTTCCCAGCTCGTTTGAAGCAGACAAAGCTTGATACCCGCTTCAATAAGTTCAAGGAAGCCATGAAGAAGCTTCATGTTGATATACCCTTCCTTGATGCTCTGGTTGAGATACCAGCCTAGACGAAGTACTTAAAGTAACTTCTCACAAGGAAATATATAACTGAAGAATATGAGACGGTGAAGTTAGCAATGACTACCTCCGATGTTATTCAGAGCAAGATGCCCAAGAAACAGAAAGATCCAGGATCCTTTGGGATTTCATGCCATATCAATGACTCTTCATGTAAGAAGGGATTGGACGATCTTGGTGCTAGCATCTCTATCATGCCACTTAGCCCTTATAAGAGGCTAGGGTTTGCAGAACTTCTCCCAACTAGAATGACCATACAACTTGCAGATAACTCTATGACTCTTTCCTTAGGAATCATTGAAGATGTCACTGTAAAGGTTGGAAAAGACTCTTATGTCCCATGTGACTTTGTCATCATGGACATAAAGGAAGACGCCAGATACCCTCTTATCTTTGGCCGTCCGTTCCTTGCCACTGCAAGAACTTTGATTGATGTTGAAGCAGGGACCTTGCTACTCAGACTAGGGAAAGAAACCCTCGAGTTCAAAGTTTTTGAAAGCATGCGAAGACCGAGCATGCAGGAAGAAGTCTATTTGATTGATTGCATTGAGAAAATGTCTCTCCTCACACAAGAGGAATATGAACAAGACGATCCTTTAGAAGTGGCTCTAACAAACCCATCTGCTAAAAATTTCATCAACGAACAAGTTAAGGATTGTGTCCTTCACCTCGACTCTGTAGAAGAAGATCCTGAAGCTAGGTTCGATGAACTCAAAGCTGTGAATGAGACTGAAGAGCCATGCGAGAAGCTAGAAGCCCCTGAAATGAAGCCCCTGCCCGAGGGACTGAAGTACATGTTTTTGGATGATCTCATGGTTTGTCCAGTTATTATAAATTCTGATCTAACGACCGAACAAGAAGATAAACTCCTAAAAGAATTAAAGGAAAGAAAGAAAGCTATCGGCTACAAGATGAGCGATCTCACCAGGGTCAGTGAATCACTTTACATGCACACAATCCCTATGGTGGAAGACCACAAGCCGATTTTTGAGCATCAACGAAAGTTGAATCCTAATATGAAGGAAGTAGTCCGCCACGAAGTTATCAAGTTGCTCACTACCAGAATCATCTATCCGACATCTGACTCACCGTGGGTGAGTCCTGTGCATTTCGTTCCAAAGAAAGGTGGCACTACTGTGATACGAAACGAAGAAAATGAACTCATCCCCACTCAAACAGTAACTGTGTGGAGGATGTGCATCGATTACAGGAAGTTGAACAAGGCCACATGCAAGGATCATTTCCCGATGCCTTTCCTAGATCAAGTATTAGAGCGATTGGCTCACCAAGAATATTTCTGCTATCTCGATGGTTACTATGGATTCTATCAAATTCCTATACATCTAGATGATCAAGAGAAAACTACTTTTACTTGCCCCTTTGGAACATACGCCTTTAGAAGGATGCCATTCGGGCTTTGTAATGCGCCCGCAACCTTCCAACGCTGCATGGCAGCCATATTTGATGGTTTAACCAAAACCATTATGGAAGTTTTTATGTATGATTTCTCTGTATATGTGGATTCGTATGACTCAAGCCTGAAGCACCTCTCCCTGGTCCTCAAATGATGTGAAGAAGCACATCTTGTGCTAAATTGGGAGAAATGTCACTTTATGGTAAAATAAGGCATTGTCCTTGGCCATAGGGTCAGCAATCGAGGAATCAAAGTGGACAAGGCCAAGATCAAAGTGATCTCCAAACTATATATCCCTACCAATGTAAGAGAAGTCCGCGCATTCCTTGGTCATGCAGGCTTCTACAGAAGGTTTATCAAGGATTTCTCCAAGATAACCAAGCCCATGAAAAACTTGTTGCTGAAGGACACTGACTTCTATTTTGAAGAAGAATGTATCAAGAGTTTCAACAATCTAACACATTCCCTCACAACAACACCCATCATTCAAGCCCCAGATTGGGATCGCCCATTCAAAATTATGTGTGATGCCAGTGATTACGCTGTGGGTGCCGTCCTGGGCCAATGTATAGAGAAGAAACATCATGTCATCTACTATGCATCGAAGACCCTTGACGAAGCTCAGAGGAACTATGCAACTACTGAGAAGGAACTCCTAGCAGTCATATATGCCTTTGATAAGTTTAGATCCTACTTCATTGGTTCAAAGGTGATTGTCTACACCGATCACGCTGCTATTCATTATCTTCTAAAAAAGAAAGATGCAAAACCAAGGCTAATAAGATGGATTCTTCTATTACAAGAATTTGATCTTGAGATTAGAGATAAGAGAGGCACAAAAAATGTTGTTGCAGACCACTTAAGTCGTATCCACACTCTAGAAACTGAGAAGATACCAATTAACGATTCTCTTCTAGATGACCGGCTTATGAAAGTCTCAGAAGCTACTCCTTGGTACTCGGACTATGTGAACTACCTTGCCACCGATGTCATTCACCCTGAGTGTACTGGCAATTCTCTAAAGAAATTCATGCATGATGTGAGGAAATATCACTGGGATGAACCGTACCTCTTCAAGCTCTGTGCCGATGGTCTTTACAGACGTTGTATCGCTGAGGAAGAAGCCCAACTTATTTTAGAACAATGCCACGCAGGCCCAGTTGGAGGCCATATGAGTTCAAAGAAAACTTCTTTGAAGGTTTAGCAATGTGGGTTCTTTTGGCCAACCATATCCAGAGATGCTTATAACTTTGTGTTGTCATGTGACACGTGTCAGAGAACGGGAAACATTACGAAAAGAGATGAGATGCCACTTAAGCTATGGAAAGAAGTCAAGATTTTTGATGTTTGGGGAGTGGACTACATGGGTCCATTCCCATCCTCACATAGATTTTCATACATCCTTATTGTAGTGGATTATGTCTCTAAATGGGTAGAGGCCATACCAAGCGTCACTAGCGATTCAAAACCCGTCATTAAAATGTTCAAAGATATTATTTTCCCCATTTTGGAATCCCACGAACTGTGATATCCGACGGAGGTTCTCATTTTCTGGAAAGAAGCTTTGAAGCATTATTGAGAAGATATGGTGTAACACACAAGGTAGCTTCCCCTTACCACCCACAAACAAGTGGGCAGGTAGAGGTTTCAAATCATCAACTCAAAGCTATCCTGGAAAAGACAGTAGGATGCAACCGAAAGGATTGGTCATTGAAAATCAATGACGCTTTATGGGCCTACCGAACCGCGTTCAAAACTCCTCTTGGAACAACACCCTTCTGACTTATCTATGGAAAATCATGTCACTTGCCCATGGAACTAGAACATAAAGCATGGTGGGCAATAAAACAACTGAATTTTGACATTAAGAAAGCTGGCGAAGCTAGGATTCTACAACTTTAAGAGCTAGAAGAACTCCGTATGACGGTTTATGAGAATGCACGAATCTACAAGGAATGCACAAAACTTTGGCATGATGGTCATTTGAAGAGGAAGGACATTCAAGTGGGAGACCAAGTTCTGCTGTTCAACTCAAGATTGAAGTTATTCCCAGGAAAACTCTGTTCTCGATGGTCGGGACCATACATTGTCAAGAGAATCTACCCACATGGTGCATTCACCTTATGGAGTGACAAGTCAGGCGATTTTGTGGCAAATGGCCAACGCTTGAAAAGATATTTCACCACAGCTGACACTAGCACTAATGAATTGATAAATTTGTCCAAACCGACATACCTACCAGAGAGCTAAAGAAACCACGTCGAGCCATCGACGTAAAACAAAGGCGCTTTTCAGGAGGCAACCCGATCTGTAACTTAGCTTTTACCTTTACTTTTGTTTTTAGAAAATTCTACACCTGGTAGACAATGCATCACAAGATGCAGTCCTAAGTTATGATAGTTTCCATTTTTGAGATTTCAGATGGAGGACGCATCACCAAAAGGAATGCAACCACATCTGGTGAACCAATTGACACAAGTTTTCCCCTCCATCTCGGATTTAGAGTTTGCTCGGGACGAGCAAAATTCTAAGTTCGAGGTGGAGGGTGGGTGGTACATACTCTACTTTCCACCCTCTCTTATCCATTTCAAACTTAAGATCTCATCATTGAAATTTTGTTGCAATTTTGAGATTTTTTTCAAAATTTTCAAAAGTTTTCATAACAGTTTGTATAGAAACTTTATGAAGTTGTGACACGTTTGTTTCAATCAAAGCCATTACCTAGCCGACTATCCTATTTTTCCATGTAGTTTTGAATCATTATACCCTCCTTATTCGAAACGAAGCCTCAAGGAGAACAATTTCTGAAACTAGCCAATGATTAGAAATCACCGTGTGAAGCTTATGAATCCTAACATCATGATCAGTAGATATGGCAAGTATCTGTCAAACTGAGAGGGATCAAACACGTTGTGCTTCCTATCTGACTAGTGGAACAATAGCATGGAATCTCCACTGGATCCTCATCAAGTAATTATTCAAGCAGAGTATGATAAGGAGAACAACTCGGTGCACTGAATTGTAAATCAAGTTGCATTCTGATCTGAACTCTCTTCTACACTTCTTCCATCATCTTCTTACCCATCCGTTCATAAAAAAGAAACAAAAATAACCAAAATAGTGCCAAACCCTAAGTTCGGGGTGGCACACACACACTCTCTCTCTTTTCGCTTCTTCCATACCCCTCACTACGAAATAGGGGCGTATCACCAAGAAACGATGCCTAAGATCACACAAAAAGAAATGCAATCTCGAGTCGAATAGAGGAGAGATTCGCACAAAAAATGCAATCAATGAAATTGCAAATCACATAAAAAAAATCTCGAGTCGAATAGAGGAGAGATTTATTTCTTCCTTATATACCACCCTTCACTCCCTTTTCCTCCTAAGGCACAATGAATGCCTCCCTGATCTTGAAAAACACCAGTGTCAGATCAGGTGCACACTTGTTGTTCTGCGGGTATCTTTGGACTTCTACGAACTCTTAGACATGCTTGATGTTGGAAAAAGCGGAGTGGAAGTGATGTTGGGAAATGAACTCAAAAATGAAGATATGGTAAAATGTGTTCTGTGATCTCAGGATGTTGAGACACTTAGTCATACTGAGCAGAAAAGAAATAACTGTGATGTGAAGATGAGGCAATCATACGAGTTGAAAGTATGCGCTTGGCGATTGTTTCAGATCTTGTGTTACTCGAGGACGAGCAACGTTTAAGTTCGGGGTATTTTGATGAATGCTTATTCATCTGAGTTCAATCATCTCTTTTAGCCCAGTTTTGGTTGCATTCGTGCATTTAGTGGCTTTATCTTCTAATATGTGCATTTATTTGGCTTAATTGCTTTAATGAGCTTTTATTGGCCTTATCTTCTTATATGCAACTTATATTGGCTTAATTGATTTTACTCCTATTTTTATTGATTTTCTGCACCCTTGTACATGTCGTTTTAAGCTTTGGGCCTTATCTCCTAGGCTCATATCCTTTTCTTTTGGGCTTTGCTTAGTTCTAACCAGCAGCGAGTGCCACCCTCTTCTTTTCTTTTCTTCACGCGCCTCTCACCAACCTGCTGGGCCCCACCTTCCCTCTCAAACATCACGATTCCATCTTATCTACCTGCTAACCCTAATCGTGATCGCGGCCCATACAGCCTGGTCACGATCTTCTTTTAGCCGTGCCCAGGGGTCTACCCTTCCATAATCGCGACCTCGCTCATGATCCAACTAATTGCGACCCCTCTCGATGATCCTACCCGCAGTCTGCCCCTCTCAAACACTGCGACCTGCCCTCCTGCTGCAGATCGCGACTGCAATTTTTGTCAAGCCACTTGTCCACGATCTTTATTTGCTTTCATGATCGCGATCACCTCACACAACTTACCGCAACCTTTGGATCTTTCACCCAGCCTCCAGATCGCGATCAACATCCAACCATCAAGCAACGAACCCACGACCTGCAACAAAGTAGCACCCACGATCTTCTGTAATCGCGACCTCCACAAAGCAACCTGGGTTTGTTTCCCCTACTTCTCTGCCTTGGTCGTACGCCGCCACGCAACACCTCGACTTCAGCCTTGCCTCCCATGACCGCGGGTTTCTTATCCACCTAAGCCTGATCGTGAACACCTGCTACACCTCACCGCGACTCCTCTGTTACCTGCCGACCACCCATTATCGTGACCTGTCACTTCCTTGCCGCGACCGCGGCAAAATGAAGCAGTGACCTGGTCCTTGCCAACAATTGCGACCTTCCTCCCTCTTGATCGTGATCATGATTCAAGGATCGCGACCAAAAAATGAACCTTCCCCCGTGGTCTGCAAACATCGCGACCTTCCTGCCACATATCCACGATTTCCAAAGATCGCGACCCTCTAAAAAACAGTGACCTGTAGTTCCTCAAAGATCGCGGACACCTATCCAAGGTTACTGGATCGTGACCTTACAATCAACAGAGGGAACCATGACCTCCCTGTTGTGAATCGTGACCTGCAATAAAAGGAATGACCAAGCCAAATGCTGCAACCTTCTACTCCTCATCGCGACTGTGAATCCCATAGATTGCGATCACTTCCTCTAGCAATGCCTGCACCTTCGCAATGGTGACCTGGCCTCTTCCTATAGCAGCGTCGACCTGCTCCTCCACCCTGCATTCCCCAGCAGGTTCACTATCGCGATCTGCTTAGTATCAACTGCTTCCAAGGACCACAATCCAGTGCACAAGGAACCGCGACCATGGGTGCAAGCATACCACATTTTCTCTAGGGATCATGACCTCACCTGCCACCATACAAAAACCACGATCAGTGCATAGAATCGTGACCAGCTGCCAACTAACTGCGACCGTGGCAAAAGCCGCGACCTACTGCAATGTTATCAAGGTCGCGATTTTTAAGTCAGTGAAAATCTGCCTATAAATAGAAGGCTACCCCAACCTGTCAGATGATCTCCAGATGACGTTAGGCTGCAGGTCTATCTTGGGCCTAAAGAGATGATCTCCATAGCCAAGAACCTGCCCCCGTGGTGGTTTTGTAGTCTGTTCACCCAAATCTAGAGTGAAGACTCAGATCTGCAAGCCACCTCGTTCAGATCTGGATCTAGATCTACTGTGTCTACGCCATTTGTACGCCTCCATCTCGTCTACGAGCTGCTCCTCCTGCTGCGAGCAAGGACTATGAGAAGAAGAAGAAGGTGGATAGAGGAGATCTTCTCCGTCCGTCGTGGTGTTCTTCTCTCTTCTTCCAGATCTACTCTGACGTTGTGTAGAAGACCGTTTCTCGATAGAGCTACGATCATCTTCTTCACCATGCTCATGGTAGAATCTTCTCTCTCTCTTGTTATTCTTGTTTCTCTCATCATGAGTGAGTAGTTCCTTTTCGCTGGGGTGCGGGGACTAGCCCCGCTGCCCATGCTCTCATATCTTTTTATTAAACATTCTATGGCATGTATATAATCTTTCATTTCGTTGTTAATCATTGATGTGTGCTTTTGGATTGATCACCTGCTTGCATTTATCTTGTTCGTATCCTATGTTGCGAGAACTTAAATATGTAGGATTTGAATGTCGATTAACGTGGTTGACTCCTTGATGAGAAATCGGATGGGATTCCCTAAAGTGGAAAGTGTGTGATCCGTGAGGTGACGAGACATCTAGCCCACGGTGACGCTTCTGTGTGCCTAATGCCTATATAGGCGGCCCACAACTTCAGTTGGATATTTGTATCTTTGGAGCAGTAAGTATATGATCCGAATGGTGACGAGGCATCTGATACCTAAGGTGATGCTTACGCGAACCTGACGCCCGTATGGGGGGTTCTACAACAACTCTATTTGGATGATTATATCTAACCTGGATGTTTGTATTTAGATATGATTGCATGAGTAGTGGTGGTGAAACCCCGGGACCATCCCATTGATTTCCATCATTAATCTTTAATCAACCTTTAATCCTGGTCTTTTACTTTCCTTGCATTTAGTTTAATTAAACTCAATTCAACCAACCTTGTTCTAAATATTAGTCTTGATTCAACTAGATTTGACAAGAGAAAGATTCTTAAAAATGTTGTCCCTTGGGATTCGATCCTCAACTATACTGCGATAAGACGCGTCCTCTTGCGGGTGGTATTATTGCACGTTGTTTTGGTTAAAAATTTAGGGATTTCAACCCTAAGTGAGTTTGTTAGTGTAACAATATAAGCCACGTCATGCTTCCGATGTTTACGTATGAAATCCTAGGGAGGGGTGTTACATTAATGGTTTCAGAGCAAGGAATAGATGGCCACTAAGGAAACACTAGAGATTCATATTATGTTCTAATATCATGTTATGTTTACCCTTTCAGATGGCCCCTAAGAAGAAGGAGAAGGTTGGTGAGTCAAGGCCCTCACAAGGATCCTCTAGTGGTGATAAGACTGAAGACATGAACCACGTCCCTCCACAAGTCATCCTAGATGCCCTAGTAGAAGCCTTGACCAATGCCCTCCAATCTAGAGCTCCACCTAGAGTACATGAGATTGCCCTCATAGATTTCTTGAAGATTAGACCCGATGCTTTCCATGGTGAAGATGAGGTTTATGTAGTAACCAAGGCTGAGGAGTGGCTTAGCAACATGGAACATTGCTTTAGAGACTTAGAGTGTCCCCCACGTAGTAGGGTTACATTTTCCACCCATATGCTCAAGGGTGCAGCCCATACTTGGTTGGAAAACCTCTTAGCCTCTAGGGACGAAGATGACCCTCTTTTCACTTGGGGTGAGTTTGCAGAAGTATTTAACGACCATTATGTATCTGAAGCCATGTTAGAAAGGAATGAGGATGAGCTTGTTAACCTTAAGCAAGTGGGTGACATGACTGTCACTGAGTATTCCATGAAGTTTCGTAAGCTCCAAAAGTACGGTCTTGAGTACACTGAGCAAAAGAGAGCTAAGAAGTTTATTAGAGGGCTTAAACTTGATCTAAGTTATGCCTTGTCTCGTAGAGGTCATAAGACCATGCAATCAGCCATGGATGCAGCCCTAGAATTGGAGGATCACCCTAGGAGGAACCATAAGAAGGAGGTACCCCAAAACAATCGTCACCATCAACCCCCTCCACCCTCCAACCACAAGAGAAAATCCCCTGAGCCTTATTCTGAGAATGGGAGAACCCAATTCCTTACGGGTAAGAGAAATCATGGTGGACCTTGTAGGTTTGAGACTTCTGTTTGCTACTATTGTGGTGAGGAAGGGCATATCAAGCCTAATTTCCCAAAGCTTGTAAAGAAAGATCCCAACCATAACCAAGCTAAGAACCCTAATCCTCAACTCAAGGTTAAACCAAGGCTCTTCACCATGCAAATGCCGGATGGAGAAGAGGAAGATGATTAAGGTGAGTATAGTTAAGTAATTTATGTTGAATCATAATTCTTTGTTTATGTATGCTTCTTTTATAATGAAAATTGTATGGAAAAATTTGCAAGTTTATGTGAAACCTTTAAGGTGGGTAGCAAATCTAGGAAATTTTGAGGACGGAATTTATTTAAGGTGGGTAGAATTGTAACATCCCACTCTTTTTATGCAAAATTTTCAAACTATTTTATTCCTTTCATACTCTTCTTCTAATAAGATAATTGTTGAGGACCTTCATGTAAATTGCCCATGTTAGTTTTGCAATTCACTTTATTATGTCCAATTGCTCTATTATCCTTATTTTATTTAAAGAAAATGTTTTCATATATATATATATATATATATATCTATGCTCTTTTGTTTAAGAAAATGAGGATAAGTGCTTTTATGTCAAATTTTCTCTCTCATATGGTAATTAGCAATTTACATGTTTAATTGCTTGCTTAATGGCCTCCATCTTGTTAATTGAAAAGAAATAATATTTAGTGCACATTGTCATATCTTAAAATTCTTATTTGATAAATTAATGGCTTTATTTAGATTCATCATGGTCATTTAAGTGCACATTGTGGTTTTTGCTATTTTAGGCCTAAAACGTGTACCAGTAGTAAAACTAATTACATGGGAATGTTCTGGACACTCTAATGCACCTATGGTCAAAATTTGGGCTCCTTTGACTCATGCTTGGACCATCTCAACAATTAAAGAAGACCTTAATATAGTGTAACCATTCAATTCAATGATATTTCATTTATTAGATCAATTTAAGCTATGGTTCGGTTATTGCAGCATTACTTCTCTTCTTTTTCTGGCACGTGTAACAGCAGCCGTTGGATCATGATCCAACGAAGCTCACATTCTCTCCTACCTCTATTACTCCCGCGAGAAGGAGCTGTTTCATAGTCCAACCTTCGTCGATCTCTCTCTCCATCATTACGAGACCGTTTCGTGAGATTTCTTCGCCAACGCATCCGGCTCGTCACCCCGAACTCATCGAGCTCTCACTCATGTCCTCTCGCCAGCTGTAGGTGAAATGCCCAATATTAAGGCTCACTGCCATTTTTCACAGACACCTCCCTGATTCCTCTTGCCTCCATCTAGCTACTTTGAGAGCACCTCTGGCCCCCGATCTGCACTCCTCCACCCTCAATTTCATCCCAGATCCTTGAGGTTCCCCGACCTACTCAAGGTGCCATCTCCGGCATCCTCGACTTTGCCCAACCTCCTCGGTCCACCTCGAATCGATCGTGAGTGTGGTGAGTATCCTCAATGTCTATTCTTCACCCTCACGTTTTTAGTTTACTGCGAGAACCCCCTGAACACCGTGTCCTATAGGACCAGTAGGAGTGCTCGCCGGTGTGTTGATGCCATGTCACCTCCAGGACCCCATCGTCCAAGGGAAGCATGCCCTAACCTTCGTTTGATCACAACAAATGTTTCTCAAGCCTCAGTAGATGATTTTCACCATGGTCTTTGTGGTTTCCAATACCCGAACCTCCCCCCTGTTTCTCACCTCGAAGCTCTGTTCCTCGACCACGATCGCTCTTTTGGGTGTCTTTGCTTCAGGCGACCTTGTTCGCACCTTCTTAAGAGCTCCGCTTGACGCCTTGAGTCTTTTCCAGTTGAAAATCATCACCAACAGGCTGGATTTGAGGTCTGGATTTGACCCCTGCCCTCAACTTTAGCCATGGCCAGAACTGGTTCCCGAGTTCCAATGCTCTCCCAACCTCGATCTTAGGCTCTCTGCTTTCGCCTTCTCATTACAAACTCAATCGAGGTATTTTCTACTCTCGAGTGGCAACATGCTAGGGTCCTTGCCCATGGATGAGAAGCTCGCCCATGGCGCTGGAGCCATGGCTCGCGCTGTGTGAGCGAGGAGCAATCCAGGTCCTGAAATGACCTTGGCACCCCTGTCTCTTTAATTCGACGTTTTAAATCACAAAGGGTATTTTAGAGTTTGTACTTGCCCTTCTTTCTTTGATCATGAGTCCTCAAAGGCAAGCCTTGTTGCTGAGTTGGCCAAGCCTGGTTGGTCCAACTCAGACCCGACCCACTGGTTTGGGTTGAGTTTTATATACATGGCTTTTCCATGAATTTTCATTGGTTGATTCTTCAAAAATTCATAGTAAATCGCATGTTTATCGAAAAAGTATTCAAAAATATGTTTTGGAAAGGATTTTCAATAAGGAATCTGATTTTCTAGTTTTTATTGCATGATTTCTCTGTTTTCACATCTCAATTTTTATATCAACAAATTAGGGTTTGATGTTGTATAATGAATGATAATCATGTTAATTTCATGTGTTTAAGAGGATCCAATCAGTCAAACAAGGTTTGTCTTAGGTGATTTAGCTCAAGGTAAGCGGGCTATGCCCTTAGCATAGTAAACTTGATTTATTGGATGATTATGATATGTTTATGCACTGTATACTAAAGTCATGAAAAGTACATGTTTTCTTCAATGTATATGATTATTGGATGTTGATTGTTATAATCTAAGTCTAAGTATAGAAACCTGATTAATGTTATGAATTATGATTAAGATACATGAAACCAAGGTTAAGAGGGAAGAAATTTCCCATTCATTCTTAAGCGGGAGAAATCCCATTATGGTCATGGGGAAAAATCCCAATTATGTTCAAGAGGGAGAAATCCCAATTAAGATCCAATTTAGGTTATTAAGAAGATCATTAAGTCTAAGAAAGATATCGGTTAAGGGAATTTGATTTTGATTTATATGCACCTTGTTATGGGATTTTCGAGCATTATGGGCTTTCTGAGCAATTATGGGCTTTCCGAGCATTATGGGCTCCTTATGGGGCATTAAGAGAGGAGCATATAGTTCTTGTCAAATTCTTTATGTAAAAGATGCCACGAAATGATTAATGTCAAATGCATGTTCATGTTCATGTCAAATCATCGTTATATGTTATTTTTATGTCTTATAATATGCCAATGCCAATTACTTACCATGTTTGTTTTTCCTTTGTATGGTTGGGGATGAGATGTCCGCAGACGTTGGAGCTAAATTGAAGGAGACATCTAGAGGAGATTCCAAGGATCCAAGACCTTAGAAGTTGTTTCCTAATGGGACGTCCATCTATGGAGATCCTATCTTTCATATGTTATCTAGAATATGTGTAGCTTTAGAACCATGATGTAGTTTTATTTCCAAGAACTTATGTATGAATCTATGCTTCTATGAATGCCTAGTGTTGTTTATTTCTTGATATGAGATAATGTATGTGACAACCATCCCTGATATGCCAAGTACCCCACATTATGGATAATGTTGGGGATTAGGATGTGCCTCCGATGGTTACGTATGAGATCCTTGGGAGGGGTGTTACATTAATGGTATCAGAGCAAGGAATAGATGGCCACTAAGGCAACACTAGAGATTCATATTATGTTCTGATATCATGTTATGTTTACCCTTTTAGATGGCCCCTAAGAAGAAGGAGAATGTTGGTGAGTCAAGGCCCTCACAAGGATCCTCTAGTGGTGATAAGACTGAAGACATGAACCACGTCCCTCCACAAGTCACCCTAGATGCCCTAGTAGTAGCCTTGACCAATGCCCTCCAATCTAGAGCTCCACCTAGAGTACATGAGATCTCCCTCATAGATTTCTTGAAGATTAGACCCGATGCTTTCCATGGTGAAGATGAGGTTGATGTAGTAACCAAGGCTGAGGAGTGGCTTAGCAACATGGAACATTGCTTTAGAGACTTAGAGTGTCCCCCATGTAGTAGGGTTAGATTTGCCACGCATATGCTCAAGGATGCAACTCGTACTTGGTGGGAAAACCTCTTAGCCTCTAGGGATGAAGATGACCCTCCTTTCACTTGGGGTGAGTTTGTAGAAGTCTTTAACGACCATTATGTATCCGAAGCCATGTTAGAAAGGAAGGAGGATGAGTTTGTTAACCTTAAGAAAGTGGGTGACATGTCTGTCACTGAGTATGCCATGAAGTTTCGTAAGCTCCAAAAGTATGGTCTTGAGTACACTGAGAAAAAGAAAGCTAAGAAGTTTATTAGAGGGCTTAAACCTGATCTAAGTTATGACTTGTCTGGTAGAGGTCATAAGACCATGTAATCAGCCAGATGCAGCCCTAGAATTGGAGGATCACCCTGGGAGGAACCATAAGAAGGAGGTACCCCAAAACAATCATCACCATCAACCCCCTCCACCCTCCAACCACAAGAGAAAAGCCCCTGACCCTTCTTCTGAGAATGGGAGAACCCCATGCCCTACGTGTAAGAGAAATCATTGTGGACCTTGTAGGTTTGGGACTTCTGTTTGCTACTATTGTGGTGAGGAAGGGCATATCAAGCCTAATTGCCCAAAGCTTGCAAAGAAGGATCCCAACCATAACCAAGCTAAGAACCCTAATCCTCAACCCAAGGTTAAACCAAGGCTCTTCACCATGCAAATGTCGGATGGAGAAGAGGAAGATGATCAAGGTGAGGATAAATAAGTAATTTATGTTGAATCATAATGCTTTGTTTATGTATGATTCCTTTATAATGAAAATTGTATGGAAAAATTTGCAAGTTTATGTGAAACCTTTAAGGTGGGTAGAAACTCTAGGAAATTTCAAGGACGAAATTTATTTAAGGTGGGTAGAATTGTAACATCCCACGCTTTTTATGCAAAATTTTCAAACTATTTTATTCCTTGCATACTCTTCTTCTAATAAGATAATTGTTGAGGACCTTCATGTAAATTGCCCATGTTAGTTTTGCAATTCACTTTATTATGTCCAATTGCTCTCTTATCCTTCATGTAAATTTCCTATTATCTAATAAGATATGGAAGGTCACTTTTATTGGCTAAACGACAGTTGCACATAGCCAGTCGGTCGATTAGACTATCTAATTGGTCGACTGGACAATCTACTCGTCTGTTTGGCTTGGTCAGTAGAGCAATAACATATGCTTCTAATTGACAATTAATGGAAGTCATTACACCTATCATTTATCATTTGAACCAGTCAAATTGGTCATTTGAATCTTTATTTCACCCAGTCAAACTGGTTAGTTTGAATCAAATACAATCTAGTCAATAGATTAGACATTCCACATAGTCAACTAGACACTCTAGCCATTCTATTGGTCTCCATTCAGTTGACTTGACATTCCAATCAGTGGACTGGAAATAGTATTATTCATATTTATTACCTAAACACTTTAGTAATGAACTTAAATTTGATCCATCAGTAAACTCCTTTTCCCAATGCATCCTATGCTATGACCCTATAGGTCCCAAATTACATTGGTAGTGAATGTATACAACCAACTTATGACATCATAGTCAATGAGCTATATCAAGAAACACATCATTCCTACCTAAGCAATTGGAAAGTTAGAGAACAACTTCATCCTACATCTATGATTAGTGTTATCATGATCATATAATTTCTTTGTCTTAGATATCCAGATTGAACACGAGTCATAAAATTGTCATCCTATTGATATTCAATGTATGTTTGTTGAACTAGAGCAGACTGTATGAGATGCATGTGAGCTCACATATCACATATTGAATCACATGAGTACACCCATACATTTCTCAATGTCACCTGACAAGTCGCCAGGATATCAAATCTAGTAGAAGGGACAAATCCATCTACATCACTCACATTCAAACCCCATGTGCCACAACATACCTGAGAACCATCTTTATGGCAACCCTTATTCAAGATCATGTTTTATGGTGTCAAAGTTCATCGAGCGGCATGTGATGAGTGTATCAAATTCAATTCTAAGAACCAAAATCACCATTATCAATTTGAGAGCTAATTCTGACTACCATTCCATGGTTTCCATGTATCACTCTTAAGGTGGGTCTGTACGGTACACTATTCTCTAACAAGAAACTATGTGTTTGACTTGATATCTAATATCATGACTAATGAGACGCTGTCATCAGTCAAAACACATTCTAGTATTATGTATTATTATTGTCTATTTTGCTTCTATAGTAATATCTGATTGAGGACATAACAAGAATGTATGTACTCTTGACATACCTATGATCTCATTATTCACGTTCTTAACCTGAATACATATGTCATCGAGTAACATCATTCTTTAGACATTCATCATGTTTGCTTCATCATCTCATGAATGAGACAAACATAATAGAAGGAATTGTCTTTATTATTATCAAATCAAGTACATGATGCCCCAATACAATCATTACATGATTAGCTCCATGGGCATACATACCAACAACCCAAACTTGTGTCATTCCCAGAGAATACAAGAATGTACACAATGTTTGTATGTTGGAGTTCTATAATATGTTTGCAAGTTACAAAATCAACGAGGCAAACAATAAATTAAATACTAGAATACCACATGGCAATATTTGAGCAAGTAAACTAGCATACATATGTATCACAATTCAAGAAAAAGGGCCATAGTCATATAACTAATAAAAGCCCATACTTAATCTTAAGACTTCATAAGCTAACTTATCCTTCATCATCTAGCCACAAGCCATCACATGATTAAGCACAAGATTGTATAATGTATTATAATCTTATTATCAACCCTAACTAGTTCCATTTCATTTTTTTGGCCAAGCTAGGTTCAATGTTTCTTATTAGCACATTTGATGACATATTACTGATTTAGAGTCTATTATGAAGGTGCGGTTCAAGTTTCATGTCATTTTGAGGTTCCATCTATTTTATATGATTATCTTAAGACTGAGGTCATTATCTACATTTATGGCTGAAAGACTCATAATAGGGGAACCAAGACCAAGGTTCATCAAGCTGTCAGACTTAGATAAGATATGATATTACATCAGCAAGACAAGCACATAGGAACAAGATGGGCGGATGTGCCCCAAGGTCTAAGCATCATATCAAACATTGATTCCAACATAGTTCACATATATACAAACATCATTATAGTTCAACTATATCATTAGGGAACAACATATGGACTATGTGGGACATCCATATACAAGTGATCATAAGTATTAGAGAAACTCTAATTTGTAAGGGGAAGACATAAGATGAAGATCCACATCAAGAAATAGAGTATAGGGAAGATAAACAAGAAAAATATGGACATTTAGGTCAAAAAGGGGCACATACATCATTATACCATATATAGGGTCATGAATAATATAAAGTGTCACGAATAAGTTTAATAGGGCACAAGATAAGTTTCATAGGAGAAACATGGGATGATATAGTGTCATGAATAATATAAAGTTATTGATTCTTCAGATTATAAAGTTTCATATTCAAAATGATATTGATTAGCAAATGATCAAAGTTCTAGGATTAAAGTTCATATAAGTCTCACATTAATGTAGTTAGATTCATTTATGAGCAAGGGGATGATCAAGACCCTCATGTAGTTCAAATGTGTACCCGTATTACTGATTAGATAAGCAAGAGGGTAAAAGTGCACTAAAGATTCAATATTTATCATTATCATGTATTAAATGTAGTCAAACATAGTCAAAGATCATGTTTTTAGCAAAATAGGAAAATATAAAGGAGATTTATGATTTGGAAATATGCTAATTGGGTAGATCTCATTGCGATGATCGATTTCATATATAGTTTTTTCAATATTTGAACTTAGGAGGTGGAAGTTATTGATTTTCTAATGTTTATTTCAAAAACATTAGAAGTAGGAAGGGGAGACTAACATGATCATTGATACATTGATCTCAACCACGGGATGCAGATCCAACTACCCATGCCATCACCAACATGCACACCCGTGTACGAGGCCTGCCTTGGATGCAGGGTGCCTGGAGGCTTGTCTGCTCTCCATCCCCGTGCAGTTCATGATTACCTAGGTGCTAAGATGATCATAGACCCGCAACTCCAAACTACTAGTCATCACCATGTACTAGGGCACCCTCGACCTTTGCTGGCTCCAAACTAGTCTGCCTAATGACAATCATTTCTTGTGCTTCTCACCAAAGATCACAACACTGATGGCATGAAGGCCTGAAGGATAAGAGAACCAAGCACCCGACCCCGACAAGGTGCCATTGTGTCATGTCCAGTCTCGTAGGTCTTCAATCTACTTGAGAGGGCATACCCCCAAAAGGCAAGCTGTGGTGGCGGCCATGGCCAGATTAGTGGAAGAAGAAAGGGGCAAAAGGAGCCCTAGGACACAAGAGGAGGCAAAACCAAGGAGAAATAAGAGAGAATGAGGCGTTGATGAGTTTTTGGGAAGCAATAAAGCCCAAGGAGGCATGAGAGAGGTTGATTGGAGCAAGGGTGGTTGGGATGTTGTGAAAAAGCCGCCATTCCATGTACGTAGGTGGGAGATGCTTCTCAGCCCTTAGATCTCTGATCCACCATCCAACGACCATGATAAGATGCACATTTAGGGTTAAGAAAAGGGGATATTATGGATGGGCCACACACCCTCCATTGGGCCCAAGTGCAGGCCCAACAACACAAAAACTTAGGAAAACCAATAAAATCAAGGGAAAAGGGCATAGTTTCAAATTATCATAAGTTTTGCCTCATTGATCTGATCGAGATGATTTTTACAACATCAAATTCATCATTGAAATTGCTAAAAATTTAAATATAATATAGCCCAAGAAAAATCATATTTAAGAGGTTCAACATTAATTTCAAGATGGTGATTCGTTAAAGCATAAACTTAGATCAAATGTGCAAAATAAATCCACATATTATAAAATTAAACATGGATGTGACCAAATTCGAGCCTCACAACATCCCAACTATGCAAATGGTAAAATATTAGCAATAAGGACACTTGATGAGAGATAAAGATACAATAGAGGAGAGAGAAGAATTAGGTTGTCAAGTTTTCTTTCTTGTCTCATGTAGATGTGTCAATGCATTTGTTTGACTTATGAGAATCACTAGGTTGTGAACACAAAGGTGAAAACCAATTCTAGAAATCTAGCATAGAACTAAACACTATGCTAAAAGGTGTAGCAATAATATACCAAGTATCCATGACCATTGTAAAGCTCAATAGATCTAGGTCAATTGAAATATCATGAAGTATGAGGTAACCATTTTAAATACTTTGTGAGATCAACATACTATTGAAACATGAGTTGCATAATTTTTTATACTCAATTGTACCAAATTTAGTAGCACATTTATTAATAAAATATGTATCTGTAACTTAGGTTTTTGTATTTGTATCAAAACTAACAACTACTAGTTAGATAGTTGGATATCAATGTTGAAGTTAATGACTAGTATTTTGGAAGGGATGCCTTAGAGTCTACATATAAATCATGCCCTTGTGCATCTATATATAAAATCAACCATAATTAATGATTAAATATCATTGATCCACCACTTAGTCAATACTTTAGAAATTAATTATAGGGTTCATGATTGAAATACATAAAATTTAGTAAAAGGACACATCTAATAAACAAACTTTTGAGCTAAAAATAATTGTGGAATCATTTTTCTTCTTTCATGTATCTTTGTTATCCATCCACAATTAAAATATGCCCAAGATTTAATAAAAATGCAAAGTGATTGAAATCCAACCTCATCATTCATGATTTAACTACATTGAAGGTCTATTTGGATATTTTCTTATACTATGTTGGAAAATTTAGTGTATGTATTAACACAAATTGAATTAAAATAGGGTTGAGCATCATGTTTTTACTCTTCCATTATGCTAAGTGTTTAAGATTGTATAGGATTTCTGACTACCATATTTTAAATTGGAAGGGACATTAAATTTCATGCTCTGGGGCCTTGGATAATATGCTTGAATTACATATATTGGTAGCTTACATATCAAAAACATGCATCATGAGTTAGATAGAACATCACTGGAAGATACAATATTATGTATGCTCCATTAGTATTGGTTTCTAGATGAGTGACCATGGGAAAAGCTACACTATTAGGTATGCCCCATTAGTATTGGTTTCCGAGATGAGTGACCATGGGGAAGTGTATCCTAGTATGTGGAGGATAAAATATGTAAAGAATGATGGTATTGGTTTACAAGGATAATTTTCATTTCTAGCATGCTCCCCAACTTACGACACATGTTAGTATTTGATCTTGATCTTCATTGGTACCTAGTCCTGGTATAAATATCATACCTAACTAAGAATCCATGCACATGGAAAATGGGTATTTAGTTTCTTAACAAGATGGGTGGTCTGTGTGCTATTCTAGAAATATTGAAAAGTCTAGATATTAGTAGAGGTGAAATGAGTTTCCCTTGTGCCAATATCAATTTTAGCAACTCTTGTACGCATGGAACATTTTGGGACTACATCAATACAAGGATATATTAGCATAAAAATAACCAAATATTAAATAGGATGCTGATATGATACGTTAAGGTTATTCTAAAATTATCGTATGATGGTTTAAGATAATTTGGTATTATAAGAGATGATTCCCATCTCAAAAAGGTACATTTCCTTTTAAACTATCCCATTTTTGGAACCTTTTGTGGTCAAACATGCAAGGATCCAACAACTACTAGGTTGAATGACCTCCTTTAAGTCTTTCCTAGTGTAATTGAGAGTGGAAAAAACACATAGAGAAAGTCTCATGTTAGTTACCAAGCAATATCAAAGAGGTGTAGCCCTCGTTTCACCCCTTCTTAGCTCTAGCGATGTGGTAGGCGACGCCGACTAGGAATCCGTCCTCGGCGGGGGAGATCCCCTCCCCTGTCGACCACCCCCTTCTTCAGGATGCCTTCTGGTCCATGGCGACTTCCCTAGCTGGTGAGCAGGCTGGGCGAACCGGAGGCGTTGACATTGGAGCTGCTAGGGACGAGCAGGAGGATCCACTGGAGGTGTGGAGAAAACCTGGGGCTGATGTCACTGTGGCTAGAGATTACACGAGGATCGTCAGAGGCGTTCCTTCGAGGATTCAGGGAGAGGTGGCTTCTGATCCCAAAGAACCATTCTTCAAAGAGGGAGATGATCGCACCTGGATGAGGTTCACTGAACCCATTTTCGAAGAGATGGACGATTATCATCGCTTCTCTGCCATCGTCCAAGTGTTGGGGAACAAGGTCAACATCCCACAGCTGAGGGGTTGGATGATCCGCTCATGGAGGCCACGAGGCAAGGTGGAGGTCTTCAACCTGGTCAATGGCCTCATTCTGGTGAGGTTATTGAATGAGCAGGACATAGGGAAAGCTATCAAAGGTGGCCTTTGGTTCTTCGATGATCAGCTTGTTTTAGTGAGGAGGTGGTCACCAGAGGCGGACTTCAGGAGAACTGCCCTCAAGACTATGCCGGTATGGGTCTCTCTACCTAATGTAGGGAAGAACTGGTCGGCTAGATCCATAGAAGTCATCCACTACGCCATTGGTACCCTAGGAGCTATCGACAGGAAGCCTGATGGTTCAATGCTTGGATGCGCCAGGCTGTGCGTGGAGATTTCGGTGGAGAAGGAGCCCTCGCCCCTGGTGATGGTGGAACTCCCCAATGGGGGTGAATGGAAGGTGAAGGTCTAATATGAAGCACTCCCAGACCGATGCTCAACCTACAGGGTGTTCGGTCATTGCTCGGGCGCTTGCCCAAGTGATAGGGGGGTTGCGATTCATCTCTCGCCCCCCATTGTTGTTGTGGACCTACATCGAACAGCTAGGGGGCAGAACCGATCTAAGTCTAAAGCTCCTATACACCGAGCCAGATCAGTGGTGAGGAGCGAGGTGAGGAAAGGCAAAGAGGCAGCTGTGGCGGGGGGTGTTGCTGAGGCACCTGTGAATGTGAAAGAGGTGATCCCCCTGGAGTCCGTTACATTGGGAGAGACCTCGAGCGCTCAAGTGGAGGAGGCTGCCCCTCCTACAGGTAGCAGTGGGGAGGGCCTTGCTGCTGCTGTGGCGATTGATGGGACATGAGCTGTCCATGGGGCGAGACGAACATCGACTGAAGTGAGGATTGCTGCGGTGGTTCCGGACAAGATGACAGGTAGTGAGACGAACAACCCTTTCTCGGTCCTTGACCAAGGGGTTGATGAGGGGAACTTGGAGATAGGGCCAGCGAGAAGTAGAAGCCCGAAGCATACCAGGAGTTCTGCCAAAGAGCAGGGGAGGAATGTGAAGAAGAAAGCATCCTGCTCTGAGGAAGGGAGAGGGAACACTAGCCAGAAGTAATGTCCCTCCTCACATGGAATGTGAGAGGGGTGTCCCAGGCTCAAAGACAAAGGGAGCTCAAGAAGGTCATCAATAACGAAGGGGTTAGCCTGGTCTTCTGCCTGGAGACTAGGATTAAAAGAAATGTCAGGGAAAGAATTAACACCCTATTCCCATATGGGTGGAAGTCGTTATCCAATATCGATCATAGGGATGGATGTAGGATTGCTGTCGGATGGAATCCTACTGTTTGGGAGGTGGAAGCCATTGACATTAATGACCAGGTGATTACTGTCAGCTACTACAATAGAGGAGGGCTGGATTGTATTGTGTCGGGAATCTATGGTGAGAACCTAGAGCGAGATAGAGACCGGTTGTGGGACACAATTAGGAACACTGCCCAACATTCTGTTCCGTGGCTAGTGTTAGGAGACTTCAACAATGTGAGGGAGGCAAGGGAAAAGTATGGAGGGCTCAAGGTGCTAGAAAGAATTATGACTTCTTTCAATGACACGGTGGAGGTGACTTGACTTATAGAACTTAATCAGATAGGTGGTGGTACTTCTTGGTCCAACAAGCAGAAGCCTGGGAGACAGATTGCTAGTCACATTGACAGAGCTTTGGTTAATGAAGCTTGGGTGGTCAGGTGGCCACACACAGTGATTAGAGTGGGTGCTAACATCATGAGTGACTACTCATGGATGAAGATGGAATTTGCTAGTAAACAGATGGTTAAACGCCCTTTTTGGATTCTCAACCTTTGGTGCGAATGGGAGGGTTTTAAGGAGGTGGTTGAAGGTTGTTGGAACATGGATGTCCCGAGTAACCTTTTATTTTGAGTTCTCAAAAAACTACAAATGACCAAGGCTTCTATTAAAGCGTGGAGTAGAGAGAAGGTAAACCTGAGAAACCTATTAGAGGAAGCTACAAAGGATTATGAAGATGCCGCCTACATAGCCAGAAGCAAACCCAATGATGACCAATCTATAAGAGAATAGATAAGAGCTGAAGAGATATGGAGGAAACTTAAGAAAGCAGAGGAGAGGTACATGTGGTAGAGAAGTCGGCTGAAATGGGTAGCTGACGGGGACCTTAACACGCGGATGTATCACTCTACGGTTAAGAAGAAAGAACTAAAGGAAGCTATTCATGAGATCATAAATGAATGAGGGGAAGTTGTGGACAGCAGGGCTACTGTGTCATTATGCACAGAAAACTACTTCACTCGCCTCTTCAACCAACCTGCCATAGGTGATATGAATTTCGGGGTGCTGCTGCCTGGGAGAAGAGTAAATGAAGAGATGAACATGGAGATGTGTAAGGGAGCGACAGAGGAGGAAATTAAAGCAACAATGTTCTCCATTAACCCAGCCAAGGCGCCAGGGCCTGATGGGTTTAATGGTAGATTCTTTCAATTTATGTGGTATCATATCAAGGATGACGTTATGGAGGCTGTTAGATGGGTCTGAAATGGTGGGAGCATGGTACAGGCGGTGAATCATACATTCATTAAACTCATCCCTAAAAAGAAAAATGCCAAGGGGATGGATGACTATAGGCCTATCTCATGTTGTAGCATTTTATACAAATGTATTTCTAAGCTCCTTACAGGACGGATTAGAAATGTGCTCCCCCACATCATCTCTAAAGAACAAAGCACTTTTGTGAAAGGTAGAAAGATATCATATAGTACCTTGCTGGCTACCGAATTCCTCACTGGCTTCAACACGGCTAAGGCTAATCCTAAAGCGTGCATAAAGGTGGATTTGGTTAAGGCCTACGACTACGTCAGGTGGGATGCTCAATGGGAAGTGATGAAGGCTTTGGGTTTTGAGGATAGATGGATTTTCATCATGAAGGAGTGTGTGCAAACCACTTCCTTTTCTGTGTTCATCAATGGGGGTCTGGTTGGTTTGATTAAAGCTTCTAGTGGGCTCCGTCAACGAGATCCACTCTCTCCCCTCCTATTCACTATTCTCATGGAGGGTCTCACCAATATGATAAAGGATGCAGAGGATGAAGGCAAGATCAAAACTTTCACTGTGAAGGGAACTAAAGTTAAATCCCACCTAGTGTTTGCTGACGATGTTATGCTTTTCTCGATTGGGAATGTGAGGAGATTGAAGGAGTACAAGAAAGTACTTATTCTTTTTGGCAAGGTTACTGGCCTTTACATAAGTGATATTAAATCCATGATCTTCTTTTCCAAATCATGTGATCTCAGGAGAGACAGACTTAAAGTTGCTTTTGGGGTGGAGGAGGGTTGTCTTCCCACAAGATACTTGGGAGCACCTATTGCAGGAGGGAGATGTTCATCCAAGGATTATAAAGCTTGTCTCGATAAAATGCGAGAGAAGGTTGATAGCTGGACTGGTTTGAAGATTTCTCTTGCAGGGAGACTAGTGTTGGTCAGGTCTTGTCTTCAAAGCATGGTCCATTTCTGGGGGGAGGTCTGTCACTTGCCTAACCCGGTCTTGGAGGTCATGACTAAAATCACTACAAGTTTCATATGGGGAGGCAGAAATCATAGTGTAGCTTGGGATGTTATATCCAGACCCTACGCCAAAGGTGGTCTAAACTTGACTAAGATGGAGACGATTAATGAACAGCTCAAGAGACTCCACATGTTCCTAATTGAGAAGAATAATATATGAACAAATTGGATGACCCGACGCTATGGCCTGCTGCCGGTTGCTACTGACCATCACTCATCTAAGGTGTGGAAGAACTTGTGCCATAGGTGGGAGGAGGTTCGTCATTTATACTCAGTTGATGAGCAAGGTTTGTGCTGCCTTATCAACCAACAGCTTAAACCTTGGATCAACATAGCTGTTGAACCTGATGTCGCTTGGGCCAAGGTCATCTGGGGTCAACGCCATTGCCCCAAATGGAGCACCGCGACCTTTAGAGCTTTGCTGCGTAAGCTCCCCACAAAGGATAGGCTCATCTCTTGGGGTATCCACGTGAATGGTGTGTGCTCTCTATGCAATAGGGAAATGGAGACCCATGGACATCTGTTCATTGGGTGCAGCTACTCCAAGCTGGTGTGGGCTACTACATGCCTGAAAAATCAGTGGGGACCGAACCAACATTAAAGCCTGATCGAGATCATCATGTGGATGAAAGATAACATCCAAACCAAGTACGGCAAAGAGTTTGTTGGGCTGTGCTTGGCATGTTTCTGCTATCACCTTTGGGATGAAAGAAATAGGCATATCCATGGAGGCTGACAACGGACAGAAGGAGAGCTCATCTAAAAGATTGCTACTGATCTATCTTACCATATACTTGTAAAGAAGAACCTTGATAAAGGCCTGTCAAGAGTTTCTATGATATACTGGGGATTTTGTACTAACCCTATATATACGAGTAGGTAGATGGGTCTTTGTAAAACCCATCGGTATAGTTGGGTGATGGGTTTTTGTATACCCCATCCTTTACAGTTGTAGGCTTATGCTGCTTTGGTTGCTTAGCTTCTTTCTTGGAATATATTTACCCTATTTCCAAAAAAAAAGAAAGTCTCATGTTGATTTATGGAGCCACTTGTATAGTTTTTTCGAACCAACAATTGTCTCATTGCAAGTCATAATATACAAAATTTCATGGAATGTGGGGCATTTGTAAGGATAGGGTGCACACAAAAATATATAAAATGTAGGTAATAAAGGCTTTGAGTTAAGAAAATTTTGGTGTGAACCTTATTGTGTGAAATCTACTTCATCTTACCTAAAGGTATCATCAGAGGCTTGATAGAGTTCTAGATAAGTGATATTTATAACATAATCATAATTAAATATAAGGCATACATTGATATATCTAGAAACAAAGTTATGGAGGAGAGATATAGTGCAAATTGGGGGTTGACCTATGGGGTGATGCTGCACCGCCGATTGAGAAATCTCAGATCCTGGGTACCAAATCAAGTGAAATATGTCATAAACACTCATGAAGGCTTAAGGGACTCATCTGGATTGAATGTAGCTTATTTGGAGCAACTGGAAGGATGGATGGAGTATTATTCTTAGGCCAGATCTACTGCTCCATTGGAATTAAGCCAGACTAAGGTAGCAGTCATGGATGGTAAGGTTTTGTACCCTAAATCTGAGACTAAGGAGAATGTGAGTAGATGGAATAATACTCTAGTTGGTTATATAGTTGATTTTGTTCCTCATATCCCATCTCTTATGAGTTATTTTGAATACATCTGGAAACCAATGGGTTCTCTGGAACTACTGAATTGCTGAGATTTGTATCAAGATGGAAATAGGGGGATGGTTTTAAGAAGAGAAGGATTATAGAGTTACCTGTTTGGGTGATGCTCTATGGTGTTCCTTTGGAACTCTGGGATTCTTATATGTTTGACATGATTGACTCATATTTGGGTGTTCCGATTTGTATTGATGAACCAACAAAGCTCTGTTCTAGGATGGAATATGCAAGAATTCAAGTGTTGTTATCTTCTAAATCTAGTTTCCCAGACCATGTTTATCTTATTAGTGATGAAGGTGATATGCATTCATTGATATCTCGTATGAATGGTTTCGATACAAGTGTCAATTCTATGGCTTCTTTGGGCATGATGAATATCTATGTCATCCTGCTATTGATGTAGATATTATGCCAAATGGGAAGAAGCCAATTTAGAAAGAAAAGGTCCTAATCCTGATGTTAATATATGGAATGAATCTATTGCTTTTGTTGTGACTAATAAGAAGAAAGCTGATGTTATTGTGTCAGAAACTATGACACAGGTGTGGAAGGAAAAAAGTGTTGAGATGGTTAACAATTCATCAATAGTCTAG
The DNA here is from genome assembly GCA_963693085.1 of Alisma plantago-aquatica. Taxonomy (NCBI): domain Eukaryota; kingdom Viridiplantae; phylum Streptophyta; class Magnoliopsida; order Alismatales; family Alismataceae; genus Alisma; species Alisma plantago-aquatica. The sequence continues at coordinate 857,123,978 of OY856409.1, read as the reverse complement.
GAGGTAGGGGAGAATGTGATGCCTCAAAATAAACTTCTTTTTGATCATGATGAATCTTTGGTTCAAAAACTTTCTAATAGCAAAGGAGGAGGTGGAGGTTCCATTCCATCAACTCATGTCCCTATTTTCTCTGATCCTATTGCCAGCAATGAAGTTGGATTCAAGGAATTCAATCTGAAAAGTAAATCCCCTCCTAAATGTCACTCAAAAGAAAATTCTAAAATCCTTATCAGGTCACTCCTATGAATGTGGGGATATATCACCGTGTCACTGAATCTATCTTCTCACCAATGCATAATAACTTTGGAGTCTTGGAGATTATTAATGAGGAACCTAGTGTTGAGGCTGTCAGCTCAACATCCTAGGTTATCAAATGAATACATCAATCTCTATCACGTCCTAGAATGTCAGAGGTATTAGCAATAAGATCCAAGGTGTCTTAGAAGAGATTAGATGTTCTAGGAGTGATATAGTTGTGTTGGTTGAGACCAAACTTAGATGTAAAAGCATTTTTAAGTTCATGGAGAAGTTTTTCCCTGATTTCAACTAGTGTTCTAACCATGATTCACATGTGTTAGGTAGAGTGGTTGTTCTTTGGAAGCATTGCATGGTTACTAAATTGTTGGAAACTAATATGTGCATTCACTTAGAGGCTAGAGTTAATGATCTTGTTTTCTTCTTTACTGGTGTTTATGGTCATAAAGGGGATTATGAGAGAGCTAGCCTTTAGGATAGTATTGAAACTATTCACGATAATCTTGTTGGCACTTGGGTCACTCTTAGTGATTTCAATGCTGTTAGGAAAGATGTTGAGAAGATTGGAAAGAAACCTCCCTGTCATAAATCTATGTGTGATTTTAACAATTGTATGCTTAATTGTGGTCTTATTGAGCTTGACATGAATGGTCCTTACTTTACATGGGATAATCACCAAGATGGTGATCATTTTATCACTTCTAAAATTGATAAAGTCATTTATAACAATGAATTCCTTGACTATGTCCCTTAATTTAATGGTGAGATTGTTTCTCATAGTGTCAGAGATCATAGAAGACTCCTATCTATTGGTAATGCCAAGAAGATCAAGTCTCCTTTTAGTTTTATCAATGGTTGGGTGGATCATAAAGATTATAATTCTATGGTTAAAGAAGCTTGGGGTTTTGAGGTGAGTGTCTTTGCTATGCTTCGACTTTATAGGAAGATGAATCATCTGAAGAACAAACTTATATCCTGGAATAAATCATCTGTGGGTGATCTTTATGAACAAGATCAAGTTGATAGAGTAAATGCAAATATATCTCAGGACAAAGAGGATCTATCTCATCTCGATAATGATTTGAGAAATTCTACCAAGAATCTAAGAATTATTGCCGAGGCTAGTTCAAAGGCTGAAGAATCTTTGTTAAGACAAAAGTCTCATGTGCAATGGCTCAAGGAAGGTGACACTAACTCTAATTTTTTTATTCCTCTCTTAATACTAGAAGACATATGAATAAAATTCTCAGTATGAATGTGAACAACTCCATTGTTCATGATCCTGCTGTTATCAAGAGTTCTATTGTCGAGTTTTACTTTAACCTCTTCAACAAGTCTAATGTTGGTGATAGTTACTAGAGGGAGGATTTTATAGGTAACAAGTTGTCTCTAGCTCGAAGGTATTATCTTATTGTTCCTATCACTAGGAAGGAAGTCGATGATGTGGTTAATAATCTTACCTCTGATAAACCCCTTGTCCGGAAGGTTTTAATGGTTTGTTTTATAAATATTCATGGGAGATCATTTGAAACTATGTGTTTGAAGTTGTGAAAGAGTTTTTTTTTGCAATGGTAATCTTCTCGAGGAGGCCAACAAGACTTTTATCTCTCTTCTTCATAAAAAATGTGATACAAATCTTATTACCAATTGGAGGCCTATTTCTCTTTGTAGTGTCTTTTATAAGATTATTTTGAAGATTCTTGCAAATATATTGCAACCTATTCTTGATTCTATTACTGATAAAAATCAATGTGCTTTCATTAAGGAGAGAAATATGAGGGATGCTATATTGGTTACTAATGAAATTTTGAATGATTTCAAGAAGGGTTCTTCTAATAACATGTGTATCCAAGATGACATTTCTAAGGTGTATGACTATGTGATTTGGAAATTCTTGTTCTCTCTGCCTCATAAGATGGGTTTTCCTTCCATTTGGATAAAGTGAATTGAGAACATTTTTTGTACCATCTCTTATCAAGTTCTGGTAAATGGGGAACCCACTGATTTTTTTGTCCATCCAATGGCATCAGACAAGGAGATCCTATAGCTCCTTATATTTGTTATTTTGATGCAAGGATTCTCTAAATTGATGAAGAAGGATATTAATGACAAATATATATCTCCTATTAACGTTTATAAGAATCTGTCTGTCTCTCATCTAGCTTTTACGGATGATCTTATGATCTTTGTGAAGGCTGATTGTATAGATACTCTCAATTTGAAGAATATTTTGAGTATGTATGGTGATATGTCTGGCCTCTTCATCAATTATGATAAAAGTTTTATTTTTCTTAGTAAAAATTATGAAAAATTTGTTCTTAATGTTCTTGGGATCAAGGAAAATTTGGAGGATGCTCAATAGCTTGGATTGTCTATCTTTTCTGGCAAACTATCTAAAGATCTTTGTGGTGGTCTTAGTGATAGAATTAAAAAAAAACTAGATTCTCCGAAGTCAAAGTTTCTCTTCGTGGTTGGTAGATGTGAACTTATTAAGTTGACCTTGTCCACTATCCATATATTTTGGATCTTTTCATTTCCCATACATGATTCTACTATTAAGGAGATTGATAGGATATATAGAGACTTCTTGTAGGGAAAAATTGATAAGAACAAAAATGTGCTTCTTGTGAAATGGGACAAAGTGACTCTTCCAAAGAAAGAAGTTGAAAATGAAGGAAATGTTAAAAGCTTGTTTATTAATGAATTCTTGGAATATTGCCTCTAAAAAAGATGTGATGTGGGTTAAGTAGATTAATGAGATGTATCTTAGAAGCATTCTTTATGGAATCTGGAGCCTTATCCAAACTTCTATTTGTTGTACAATAACATTCTTAGGGTGAGGAATCACCTTTTAGATGTTGTCATCTTCAATATTGGTACTGGTCATTTTTTCAGTCTTTGGAATGACCCTTGGGTTAAGGGTAAGTTTTTGCTTGATGTGGTTGACAAGGGTATTCCTATCAGATCTAGGCTACATAGTTCTCTAAAGCTGAATAATAGCATTGTTAATGGGGAATGGTGTGTGCCTGAAAGCAAATGTTCTAAACATATTGTTGATGCTATTGTCTCTAATGGTGTTCAAATGACTGGTGGTGATGCTATTTCTATCAATGGTAAAACTGATATCAAGTTTAGAGATATTTGGGACTCCATTCATAGTAAAGGGGATGAGATGTATGTCTTTTCCTATTTGTAGAAGATTAAAGCTCCTAAGAAGGTTCTATTCCACTCTTGGAAAGATATTCTTAATAAGCTTCCAACTTCATATTATTCGAGAAGGAGATGCCTTCAGTTAGCTTCTATGTGTTTTTTATGTTGCAAGGATTATGATAATTTTTTCCATGTGTCCTTCTCTTTGTTTTGGAGATCTAGAATCTGGCCTTAAGTGAAGGTTTTATTAAATGAATTCCCAACCACTAGAATGGTTTCATTTCCCAAAGTCAAAGACTCATAATTCATGTTTTGTGTTCACTCTTTATCATTGTTGGTTGAAAAGAAACTATAGAGTGCTTGAGAATATTAGTCGAGACTCTTCTACTTTGTGGAGACATATTAAAGATGATCTTTGGTGTTTCTGAGAAGTCCTAACACTCTTGATTCTTAGGTGTCTTAATTTTCTTGATTCATCTGGGTTTTCTCTATCTACTGATCTTTTCATATAGTGTTTTTTGCCTGGCTATCTCTATTATTTATTTGTACATATATCATTTTTTGTTGGTTGATGGAGATATAGAATGCTTGATTTTTTTTCTTCTATTGAGAACCTTCTTCATTGTGGAGACATATCCAAGATGCTCTTGGTGATTCTGAGAAGTCACAACACACCTTTTTCTGAGGTGTCATTTCTTTTGCTGGGTCATTTGGAGTTTTCTATCTATTGGCCTTCATCAGATAATATCCATTTATTTGTTTTTTTTGCTTTATACTTGTACAAATATATGCCTTATACCTCTTGTTTTTTTACTATGATTCTTCCCATGTGTGGTATGGCTTCTTTTCTTATTTTCTTCTTTCGGGAGTTTCTTCATGATGTATTGTACATTTTGATAAAAATATGGAAAAACAACAAGGCATTTGGTTGACAAAAAAATATAAGGCATACATGAGACAACCATGAAAAAATAATCTAATTTGATTGAAGTCATTGTAGTGAATGAGAAGAAAATCATGTTGTATATTGATATGCACAAACATTTATTGACCCACGTAAAAAAAGTAGGAGCATATTAATGTAACAATCATGATTCTAAATTAATAGCTCAACCCCCTCTTTTAGTGCTCCTTTTTGATTCTATTGGTGTTGATTCATTTTACCTTTATTTAGATTAAGTTAGAAGTATTTAGAGTCTTGAATAATAATAATATAACAAATATCCATTTAGATAAGATTCTAGGATAAATTAATTAATTAAGTCTTTATTAGGAGTTAACTATACAAATTCATCAATTAATTAGTTTTGACATTAATTTAGCCATATAGAATCATCATAATCCTAATTGATGAGTCAAAGTCAGTAAATATGAAATAATGTATCAAATTGGTTAACAAAACATTAAATGCAATAATTGAGTACTTAAATTACAAGTAATAATATAAAATATCAAACATATTCTAAAGGTGCAATGAATGTTAAAATTGGATACCTCACATCTTGTTTAGCTAACATGCCAAATTTCATGTCAATTGAATTTCATATCACTACTCATTTAATTAGTTGAAGATCTTAGATTTAATATGCACAAATGTATACAATGATTGCATTTAGGTGCCATAATCCACTCCCTTTCTCCTTGTAACATCCACACACACCTACTCTGCCACACGCACAATGGGTCTCACACACTCACAGAACATAAGTGCCACTAGCCACTAACATCATTTGTTTCTTCCTCTACATCCCATTATCCCTCCCTCGCTTGCTCTCTTTTTCTTAACATTGTTATTCTCTTCCTCACATACTCTCATCTCCTTCTTCCTCCCCTCTTACCAACCCTAACACTATTCATCAGCTTTCCCCTCTACCTACACCCAACAAAAATGACAACAAGAAGACTGCCACACCGCCTTTAATCGTGATTAATAAATGATCTTCTAGTGCCTAGAACATTGATGATATCTTCTTCCTACACCACCATGACCACTTGCACTAGTAGGATGAGAACCAACTGTATCCTACCTTCTTTCACCTTTATAGTTGGTTCATCACCTTATTATCATTCTTTCTCCATTGTTGTTGCCTGCAAAGGCCACTAACTACTCTGACTACCACCCTCTATAGTGGATACTGCCAAACCCTTTCCCCACCTCATAAACAACCACCACCTAGTCTTTCTTCTCCACTCCATTCCTCTTCCTCTAGTGTTGCACCTGCTTGCCCCAACAATGAATCTTTCCTTCCACCAAGATGTCACACACGACACAAGCTTCCAAATCTACCAAACATGACACATCACATCCTTTATTATCCTTTACCCCGACTCCTCCTCTACCTCGCTTTCTATTCCCCCGCCATCAAAACCACATGCATTTGTAACCAAATGATCACCTACTAGACACCAGAGAATATGTCGTAGACTTATCCCGACTATCATATTTAAGACTCTTTAGCAATCAAATGCAAACCTAAAACCTCTCCCCTTCTACACCAAAAACTTATGAGTAACCAAAGCCACCTTCTCATATTGTTTGGCTTCCAAGTTCCTAAATGGACATACAATTCCATCAAAATCTACAAACTTCAAAACATATTCAAACATATCTTCAAGTTCATGGTCTAAATATCTTCATAGCTTCTTCAAACTATACAACCCCTTCAAAAAGCTTCCATTGATAATCCCAATCAATGTTGGGGTCTTCAGATCCAAACTCAACTCATCCTTCTTCACTCCACCACAATCCTATCTACCTATCCCACTAGGTTGGACCATTGATGCCAACCAAACACCAAAATAGATATGTACAATACATCTACCTACCCTCTGTAGAAATCCAAAGATTAACATCAAATGCCTAGATGCCAATGATGAAATGATGTAGTCACATTTTATCACCTCGAGAAGATCTAGAAATGGCTCCCACTATGGTCATGTTAAAGGGAGTCAATAAAGGAAGTATTGAAGAAGTTTACCCAGTAGAATATGATTATAGGAGATTGGTCATATAAGATTAATTCAAGTGCATTGATATGTAGGTAAAATTTTGATGGTGTCTCTCAACATAAACTATACCTATGATTTTAAGTAATACTAAAATTGATTTAGATATTGAGTAAGACAACATAAATAATATATACATATATAATCATAGTAGTTATTAGTTGCTATTTGATCAATTATAATGGTATGTACACCCATATATTTATATAGGTAACTTCATTAATAGTAATGTATAACTAGTCTATACATGCTAATTTTAGAAAGTCACTTCAACATAATAAAGTATATAATACTTAGGATACCAAATAAATTCCTCAACATAGTGGTCATTATGTTACTATGTTACCACCTTAGTATATGTTCCTGAAAGTCTATTATCAATGTATTTCTCTAGTCACAAGAAGTTAATTGGTATATATGTATTATATACTTAGATAGTATGTAACATCCCTGACCTGGGTTATGAGTTAACCCTAGGTGTTTTGCCTAAATATGTAATTAAATCCTTGTGATTAACTTTGGGCATGTAATTAAGTTTCTCAGAAACATATATTTTAGTTTTTGCTCCTTTTTATATAAAGTTGTAGCATTGTTTTGTAATACAGGGACCTATGTGCAAATTACCCAGTTAGAAGGGTTAACTTGCAATTTGCACATGTTGAGATGTTCCTCTGATGTTGAGACATCATGATAATGATGATGGTAAGGTTTGAGGGATTTCCCAAGCTTGAGCACCAAGGTGCAGCTGTGGAAGCAATCCCGGTGCTTGAAAAACCTAAATTGGAGAAAAGTGCAATTTACCCAATTTGAGGGGTGCAACTTGTAAAATACATCATCTAAAATATCTTTTAAGACTCGTGTCATCATTTAGAGAAGAAATGATGAAAGGTCACTTCAATTGATTAATCAAGTTATGAAAAACAAAACACCTTTGTGATTGAATAATCAAGGTGTATGTGCTATAGCCCTTTTATGTGTATGCTTAACTAATAGGTTGATCTTCTTTGCCCTGATTTCTTGACCTTAGAAGAAGGTTTGTGCATAGAATTAATATGAAGGGACGAGCATAGAAGGATGGAGGGACTTAGTTGAAAATATGGAGAACTTATGAGCTTATGTTGAAAATCTCACCCCAAGTATATATACTCTCCACTTCACTTACCAAGGAAACCCTCCCTTCGTTCCTTTCACTGTTCTATTCACCCAAACCGACTAAAGAGGAGCTGTGGAGCTCAGGAGGACGACCAAGGAGGGCAAGGTAGGTTTGAATCCTCCCTTTTGCTTAAGTTCATGGTTAGAACTCGAATTCAAGGTCAAATTGATGGCTAGCTCACATAGCTCTACCTTTCTAGCCATCTCTTCTCGACTTTCCTTGGAAGGATCACCTTGGACGACCTGTGGAAACTCAAGGACGCCATTAAAAACTTGGAGCTCAAGGAGCAAGCTTTAGGCGGGTTTTATAACTCTAAACCCATGCTTTGTTATATACATCTTGTTTATGCTTTTAGATGATAGTTCTTCTTCTTCTCTACCTTCCTTTGCTACTTTGCAAGCAAATCCGTGAGAAATCCTTGCTGTTTTTGATCTAGGAGATGAAGAAGTTATTTCCAAAGTTAATCCACTACTTTTCACTTTACTAAACGGTCTCCACAAATTGCTCTCTCGGTTTGCAAAACCGTGTAGTGAGCAAACGGTCTCAGGACCGTGTAAGGGCAAACGGTCTTCAAGACCATTTAGACGCGTTGACCGCGCATGGACCATATACGATTTCTGTTCATAATTATTTAGGATAATCACCCACAAAATTTGAGATGATAACTCCAAAGGAATCGTGAGATATGGCCTTTTTAATCAACAACTTTAATTGAATTTACTCCTGATTTCCAATCTGTTGAAATCGCCCTTTTTGGGAAAACGGTCTTAAGACCGTGTAAGAACATTGACCAAGCATTGACCGTATGATATTACTGTTCAAAATAATGTTGATTAACAACTCACCAAATTTTATGGACTAATTCCAAACGAGCTAAGAGTTGAAGGATGATTACTAGGGCAAACCCTAATTGAAATCAGTACTGAAATCTCAATGATTTGATTAAGTGTTTTTGGGTTGATTAACCTAAACGGTCTCAAGACCGTTTGGGGATCAATCAAACGGTCTCAAGACCGTGTGGAGTTCATCCACACGATCTCAAGACCGGTTGGGCCAAGTTTGGGCCCAATTAGAGCTCAATTGAAGGGTTCAACCTTGTGTTGATTCACATTGTTGAGTGTTGATGGTTGAACGTTGATGGACCTTAATTGAACCAACTTCAACCCTAATTGGATAACAATTGAGGGTCAATTGAGTGGCCAATTGGTTAAGAATAACCCTAATTAACTCAATCTATAAGTGGTTACCATGTCTTTGACCATTTGGAGGCTTCAACATTGATAATCATAAACGATTGAAATCATTGAACCATGTTGGAGGTCCAAACGGTTTGAGACCAAGTGGACCAAACGGTCTCAAGACCATTTGAGGCCTCACGGTCTCAAGACCGTTTGAGACCTCACAGTCTCAAGACCGTTTGAGGTCACACGGTCTCATGACCGTGTGAGGCCTCACGGTCTCAAGACCGTTTGGGGCCAAACGGTCTCAAGACCGTTTGGACTCAAACGATCTCAAGATCGAGAGACACCAAACGGTCTCAAACCGTGTAAGCCCTCTCGGTCTTGAAGTCAAACTTGTTAAACGGTCTACACCCTCACACGGTTTGGGAAAACGACCTTGAAGGTCACACGGTCTTGGAGTCAACCCTAGCAAACGGTCAACTCATTCAAACGGTCTCAAACCGTTTAGAGGTTGAAGGTTGAAACCGTTTGAGGTTTTCAAAGGTTGATTTCACTTAATCAATTGAAGGTGTAAATGGTTCCATGATGCTCTAATCTAAACCCTAATGATAACCTAGGATATTAAGGGATTAAGTGACTAATGAATTGAACCATGATGGTGATCAATGGGGTGAATTACCAAAATACCTTGATGGGTTCAATTGAGTAATACCTTGTTCAAACCAAACCCTAATCACATGATAGTGATGTTTTGGCTTATGTTAGCCCATGAGGACTTAACCCAACCTGATCTAGAGTGGTGTTATCACCATCTACTAGTATGAGGAGAGAGAAAGTATCTTAAGAGAGAGAAAGTACCTTAAGAGAGAGAAAGTACCCTTTTAGGGTGGAAACTCAAGTAAAGAACCTTCAATACACATGAATGTGCATGATTAGGGTATGATCCACCTATGTGAGATCATGGAAACCCTAATTATGATATATGATGAATCTTAAGCTAATCTGAGAGCATCAATGATGATGTTCCTCATACATGATGATGTTATGAGTTCAATTCACCATATGATGTGAATAGTAAACCCTAATTCAAGGGTAATGACATATGATGTGAATAGTAAACCCTAATTCAAGGGTAATGACATGTGATGTGAATAGTAAACCCTAATTCAAGGGTAATGACATGTGATGTGAATAGTAAACCCTAATTCAAGGGTAATGACATATGATGTGAATAGTAAACCCTAATTCAAGGGTAATGACATGTGATGTGAATAGTAAACCCTAATTCAAGGGTAATGACATGTGATGTGAATAGTAAACCCTAATTCAAGGGTAATGACATGTGATGTGAATAGTAAACCCTAATTCAAGGGTAATGACATATGATGTGAATAGTAAACCCTAATTCAAGGGTAATGACATGTGATGTGAATAGTAAACCCTAATTCAAGGGTAATGACATGTGATGTGAATAGTAAACCCTAATTCAAGGGTAATGACATATGATGTGAATTGTAAATCCTAATTCAAGGGTAATGACATGTGATGTGAATAGTAAACCCTAATTCAAAGGTGATGACATGTTATATGAGTATTAAACTCTATTTGATAAGAATCAAAGAACTTAGCTCTTATGACAAGAGTGGAAAGTATAATCATTGTTTTGAATTACCTTCATTAGTTGAATTAACCATGCAAGTTCTGATATGGAGGTGATCATATCCAGGTATGGATGATGGTACTATATTCATTAAAGGCATATTGATAGCTTTATGAATAGGTAAAGTATCTTGATGCCTTGTCAGTGGCATTCTATGATAATAATGGGCTGTGAGAGCCATGAATACCATCAAGGTCATGCTTTAGAGATGACTTGTGATGAGTATAATGAGAAATGATGATTGATGTGAGTTAGGCTTGTTACATTTAGTATTATCCTTTTATAGCTGTTATGCTACTGTTATTGTTTGAAGAACAATGTGTGATGTTAAATGAATACTGAATGCACCTAACTAATCAAGTATAATGTAGAGCCCTGATCATAGACCCATCATTGTCAGAGATCAAATGATGGTGAAACGGGTTTTCCTAAGGGAACTCCTGGATCACATACTATTGAGTATGTGGGGTATATGGATGTGTAGAACCTTACATCCTAGTGTAGGAATTTGATGTAGATATGTAATCCGTCAATCCTTCACTACAATCCCATACCGTATCAGTAGTAGGTAAACATGAAACCTCCTGATGACGAAGAAAACATAGATATCCGTATCAGTGGAGATAAACATGAAATCTCCTGATGACGAAGAGAGTACAGAACGCCACTGTAACTCTAAAATAGCGAAGGACCAGTTTACCCTGGTGAGCTATAATAGTAGAGACACAAGATGTCCTACAAGTGATCCTCTTACTGACTGAGGAAGGTGAAGGTCATGAGAATCCGGATCTCTTAATGACCTATGTATGATACTGATGTGACTTCTTAGCGATCAGTTGGAGTATGAGTGGTATGCCTCATCTCCACAGGGCATAATATTGTTTGTAAAACATAATCAACCGCGTAGTATACCTGTTAGAGATAACTACTAGTTAGTTGATTGATGATACACTGTAATAGTACTTATATTCTTCATGTCTCATAAATGTTGAGCTCTTGTTTATAGCGGCAACTGCTATTGAATACTTTGAAAGCTTTACTGCTTAAGATATTCTTTGATGTTATAATAAAGCTTCTGGCGGAGAGTTATAACTCTCGCTAGGACAATTATGTAAAATTGTCTCACCCCGTAGACTTCAACTTTTAGGTGGACGTCAAAGACGGAGGAACCGGTCTACAGGTGACCATTCCCAGCAGCAGCACCAGGAGCAGCAGTAAATCTCAGGTGGAGATTTAGCCTGCCATGTGGTGTAGTTAGAGTCAGTCCTATGTGTCCTCTGTACTCTCAGGTCTTGGAGTCTTTTGTTATGAGTTCTTGAGATTTTGTATCTTGATGTATATAATTACTCAAGAAGTAATTATCATGAGATGTAAACAGTTTATCTCTTGTTATGAAAGAAGCTTTTATGGATTCAAGCTCTTGTTTCGAAAAGTTTTAATTTCCCATGATTTTTGTCTTCCGCTGTTAATCGAATCGCTTCCGCTAAGTTTGAATCGTGTTTATATCGTGGTTTGGAGATCAGAGCCCACATAGTAAATTGGGCATGTTATATATATTTAAATGTGGTTATGATGATAACTTATCCTAGTTGCTCTATTATCAGAATATTGGTCATATTATTACTAATAGGTATGAATTAATAAATAAAAAAGTAATAATATAGTAAAATCCTTATATATTGGTAATAAACTGGTGTATTGAAATCTTATTCTTGTCATGAATAAAAACCTTAAATTCTTATCAGCAACCTAGGTGGCGTGCCGAACACACAATATTATAATACCAATAATGATCATTATTGTCATGTCCTTATGTATCCATATTCATAAACCCTAATATGTTAGTAAGTGATCAAGATTAGAATAAGAAGGAAAATTATATGTATACTAGGAATGCATACACATGTTTGCTTTAGTTTGAGTAACACACCTAATGTGTTTCAATGATGAAAATTTACCTTGTGGAAGTATCAGCTGAAATAACCATTAGTTGTAAAGATCATGTATGTTCATTTTGTCAATTTTTATTTGTTTATATAATGATCGAATCCTAATTATTATCAATGAGACATATTTTGAGTTCCTATTTTTGAATCTCATGAGTCCTTTTAGAATCTCAAATATAATTTACATATTTACTTGATGTTTGTTAAAATCCCACTTCTCATGTACATGGGTCCTCTGAACCCAAGTGCTATATATTGGATGCTTTCATCCTTTATATCTTGATATACATTGGACTGGCTTATGATCTTGCATATTGTATTATGCATGTGTGGTTTTGACTAGTCATATATAGAAGTAGATATGCTATATTTTTAGGAATTGAGGTTTTAGTCTTCCTATCACAATATTGAAGTTTTAGCCCTCCTTGAAGGCACTGTTTTTTTTTCCCATGACACATGTTATATATATAGGCACTGAGGTTTTTGTCCTCTTTCCATTCTATATTCCTTTGGCGCTGAAGTTTTAGTCCCTATCCATTGGTTTCTAGTTTGTGAATTCCAACCCTAATTTTTAGATTATGTTACTCTTTGTTGTAGTCAACATGCATTTTTTATTTTATTATATTTTTTAGAATTGTTCAAAATGGCAAGAATCTTTATTTATATATTCACAAGTTATGAATGCCCCATTCTCTTGATACTACTCTTTTCTTTTACATTCTCTAGAAATTAACTAAATGTTGTTCCCTTTTTTGACCGTGAACACCGCTTCTTTTGTCCTTACCTTCTTTTAATGCCCAAATATTTATTTATCGCACAAATACTAGTACTTCTGAAGCAGACCTATCTTCTTTCTCTTCTGCGTGTTTTACCCAAACCACCCATGTATAGATGATATAGAGAATGATGACTCAGGAGGACATTGATCTAAGACTATGGACTTTGAAGGGTATATTGAGATGGTTAGGTTAGCCTCTACAACTGATCCATAGTATAAGTTGGGCACCATTTTGCTTATTTTTAGTATATTCTTTGTGGTTAGGAATAAGATATGACTATAAGTGAGAATAATATTGTAATATTTTCATTTTCTACTGCCATTTATAGACTCTATTTGACATATCATACTTGGGAAATTGAAAAGTCTTAATTTCTATCATACATTTGAGAATGTTTGAATGGGAGGAATTTAATCCTTAAACTAGTAAGGAGTGGATCCACTATCATGTCATACTCCTTAGAGTATGGTATCAAATCTTGTATAGTCTGTCAATCTTATAATTTTGAGACATCCTCTATTGTTCCTATAAATGTGTTTTGATTAGGGAGTTTGGTGAAACTATATACGTTGTAGATGTACCTAATCTTGATTCATGGAATATTAATTAAGTTTTCAACCTAATAATTTGGTCACTACCACTCCCCAAATCTCTTATGTGGTTGGGACTTAGTTTTTAGTAAACCTAGTTACCCCTACCCTCCCTATTGTGACAGAAGTTTCCCCACATGAGTTTCCTCTTCAATTTTAAGTCCACCTCCTATTCTATGGGAAGTTAGCCCAACCAATATGGTGTATGTTGCCTTGAACACACATATCTAGGAATAACCCTAGTTGTGGGGACCCTCTCCTTTGATTAGAACAATTGTTAAACATTAGAGAGAAACTATAAAACTGAACCTAGATTAAGAAACAAAACACTTCATTATCGACAAATATAATCAAAAAAATATTTGAAAAACGCATATAAATTTTTCTTTTTCTTTTTCTCATTAAACCTCTTAACCAATGGCACATTATCACAAATCTTATTCAACTCCATTAAAATTATAGTCAAATCTTACTCATATAAAATTCAATTTACATCAGATACATGTACATGAAGAAACAAACCAAATACACTACTCATCCTGGAAAAGTCAGAGTATAGAGAACATTGTAATCTACATTATTCTATATACATATTGTTTGTCATTTCCTCTTCTCTGGATGGCATTATACCTAAAAGCATTTGAAAAAACCTAATTAGACTCAATATGGAGCCCCAATGAGTGGATACCCCCACTCAAGCTAGGTACAAGCATCAACATCAGATTAAGTACATTGAATCTAAAATAATTTCACAAATATTTATAAGTCTAATAGATAATTCATGAATATAGAAATTATAATTTATGACAATAATCTCATTAATCATAAAGGCATTGAATTAGTCAAGTCCCAACATTTTTTAGAGGCAGATAGTCAAATATAAACATTTAGAATAAAGACATATCAATAACATCATCTTTGTGGCCCCCCACCAACCACATTGGGAACATATCTTGCACTCCTAAAATTATCCACACAAAACATGAATGAAAAACAAATCCAAATCATAATCATTGTGGATTTTAAAGTCTGGCATCAACTAGATGTCAACATTTAAGACCAGATTCCATACTAGACTGATATCATATTCTAAACTAGACAAATGAGGATAAGGTAATATACTATATTTATAAAAGAATGACTAATTTCCATAATAAGAAACATATTCAACAATAGTAGGTTTATCAATTAGCAATAAAAATGTTACAAACATTCAACTCAAATTCTACACATCTTGTCATCTTTTAGTCATTTGCCCTGAAATTACTTGGCCTATACCTAACTAAGTAGAAGCCACACCTGGTTCTTGTGTCAACGACCCATCACACTATCTCAGGGTTTACAAAGCTACCCTAAGATATCAATACCAAAACTTGGGCCACTATAGGTTTTCCTAAAGAGGCTCATGTTCTCATGTCAGGTACATGAGATAGGAACCAACATAACATAATGTCACATATCATCATATTTCACATGTTCCATTATTTCATTTCATCAATCTATTCTTAGTGGACATAAACTTCACTATAGATGATTTGAGACTAGAGTTCCATTGTGTGACTCTCTCCTAAATCTTAGTGGTCTAACCTTCAGGATTTCAATTTACACTCTATAAATCCTTGTCATAATTATCTGACTAATACAAGGGATCCATTTCATTTCCCTAGTGAGAACCTCAGAGAAAAATTATGGTGTTCAGGGAACCTAACTAGACACGCCGTCATTTCACTTGTTAATAATCCATTTACTCATCTTAAAATGAATTCAAATAATCATTTATCAAGTGAGTGTATTCTCTTTGAATGATATAAAGCATATTAGGGTAAACAAGAAAGACAATGATTCAAACAAGAAGCACAACAAATCTATAACGTGTTGCATATATGTTTCTTGCCATTTCAGATTATCTCATATAAGTCATCATTGGTGGGCTATCTTCCTGAGACATAATCTCATTATCCAACATTTACCCTAAACCAAGTTTTTCAAATATGATCAATGCATGTTAATTCAATCCCATTAAATTTCTACCAGTTCATCCATATTATAGTTTTCATTAAATATTCATAGAGACATTATAACTAGAATCAATACATGCATATAGACATCTTGTGTCACTCATCATGCTTGGAACACATTTCTCATACAACATATACTTATTCCATCTAATTCTAGAGATATGAATAAATAGTAAAGAATAAATGTGCATAACAAACTTAACACTCCCATTTTACTATTTACTATTTTTTGACTACCGTTAGCTTCTAGTGCATATGTTCTTCTTTAGAATACATCACACTAGACCATTTTAGAATACAAGTGTTCTACAAACAATTACAATCCAAACATGTATTCTTATGATTCAAATTGCATCCTTAAACTTCATCCTATATTTGAATTAGTCGATACTTATGTACATTCTTTAATCCAATATTTTAGAGTATTATTCATTATTATCACATAGCTCATCATATTATGGTTACAATTAGGTTCTCAGATCCAACTATCAATTTTATTCATTTTTACTTCATTTCATATTCATTGGCCATAACTTCTTTGATATCATGTTCACTACTATTCTTTGAATAAATCATTCAAAATTACTTAATGCATAAAGATTCTTTCTCATTGAAATATTTCATAGTCTAATGTTAGTATATTTTAGTCAATTTAGGTCAACCCACATAAGTATAAAGTAACTAGAAGAAAGACTTCCTCATGCTCATTTCATTAATACTTCATTTATTACTTGTAATCACTATTAGTTCATTCTTGTCCAATTCCTTTCCTTATTTAGATGAGAGTACCATGTTATTGACTTTCAATGGAAGTTTGGTAACTAAAACAATTCTTCTATTCCTTATAAACTCTCAATTTAGGAAGTAGCACAAAATAGGGTTACTTCATTTTACTCCTTAATCTCTAGTCATCATCTCAATTTGTTCTGATGTGACTTATATAAAGACTTGCTGTAAACAACCCCAAATTTTGAGTATCCCCCAATCAAGGAAGGACAATAAAGTTGAGGATCATTACCTAACTTTTACAGCATCCAGATTCAACAAATAATACACAATAATCAATAATTTCCATTGATCGAACAAATATTGGATAAAATATGTGTAATGAGACTCATATAAGGAGTTAGAGGAATTTTACATGAGAACTAACACATATGATAATAATTAATAAGGACTATCTAATGAATCCTCCTTGTGACTTAGGTTTATCTTCAATTGATTTCATACAAATATTTAGGTCTTCATATCTTTGTATACATAGTAGTTACCTAAAATGATGACAAACAAATATGTGGATCTGTATATTGCTATACTTTGTATGTGGTGAAACCAAAATCTGTGCAAGTATAATAACAACATATAATGCTCACAACCAATTATTTGCACATATGGACTTGTAGTTAGTTCATATCCTAACCCATGTGTAGTATGCCCTCTCAGGTGTAATCAGCGTCCATCATTAGACTTATATGTAATACCCCTTTATGGATGTAACCCATTTTTCAATTTTTATTTATTTATTTATGTGATACACATAGAGTAATTATAATGAAATAAATTAAATAAACATCCAAACATTGTATCATATGGTCCAATACTTCAGAAATCATCTGGCATCCATCGACAATCGATAATGCAGGACTCATAAATTACCACGTACCACATTGTAGTGACCATGCAATTATTTCTATGCAATCATTCTTCACGTACTTTAAGAATGCAATCCACATAATCATATCACATACAAGAAAATCAACATTTAACCTACATGTATGAATAACCCTAAAGTGTCAACATACCTTCATAACATACTTATTTGACCTAAGTTAGGTCTTAGACTAGGGTTTATGTTCATTTCGCGTATGGATTATGAATGAGGATATCAAATACTAATTTCATAACATCATGACTTCTAAGGGTTATAAATCCTAATTGCACATTATATTTAACCCTAATTATCAAATTCAAGGTACCATATCATCATTACCAACTAAATCAGATTATGTGGATCAAGATCATGTCAACTTATATACATTGGTTAATTAAACCTAATTCAACACATGTATGAGTATTGACTTTAGAAATCCTTATATATATATATATAATCTTAATCTTAATCTCAATGACCTATTATCATCAGACTAATCTAATTTAAGACATTAAAAACTCATCATTACTCAAAAACATTAGGTTACATCATTATGTAACAATATTTTAGGATGTCCCACATATATTCATCAAGATTAGGATTTACATGTAGTATTATCTTATACTCATGCATCAATGTGACATATTAACTTATTAATCTATTATGAGAGGCTCATATTACTAAGAATAACAAATTTCATTAAGATCATAGGGAAAACCTTTTAATCAAGATCATCAAAATTCACCAACTAAGGTTGCGTCATCACATTATCATAATCACAATCATAAAAAGGAATTGTTTTGAACAAGAAGAATAATTGGACTATGAATATATATTATTCATAATCTACTTATTTTCTTGATAAAAATGGCCTATAATATCACCATATTCTAACATACCAATTATTGAAGAGGATAACCACAATATTAACATTAATTGGCCAATAAGGACATGCCACATCAAAAAAATATAGCTTTCTTATATTTAATCTGAATGGATAGCGACCAGGGGGAATGACACACTGCCCTGGGTGCCGTGATCTGGATTACCACATGCTTAGGGTTGGTTTGGTCCCCTCACCTCAAGCCTTCTTCTTCCTTTAGAAGAACCTGACACATTCTTGGGTGAATCAATCCATAAGCTTGACCCCCATCCCTACGATCCATAGGATAAGGGAATGTGCAAGGACCTATGTAGACCCTCACCAGACCTGTTCAATCTCTAGAGGTGGTCTATTATGGCTGAAGATGAGGACAACTAGACCCCCAATCCTTAAGTATTGAAGCAGGTTAAAGACCATACAAAAGAAAGGTGTAGGTCTTATTGAGGCACCGTGGTTGCATGACTAAAGTAGTCTCCTACTCTAGAAGGTTTGGAGTTCCCCGCTACATCCAAAGGTTGATTGAGAAGCTCAGTCAAGGTTATTTGTCGAGCATGTGTTTGGATTGGTGGTCATGGTTTTAGGGTGACTCCCAGGTGTTGAAGGTGGCTAAGGAGACTTTATTCTTTGCTATCTACTTCCCATAAGACCATCTCACCTTATATAGGCATGAGGTGCAAAGAACTGGGTTGCTGACCAGGAAACCTTGTGTAATGCCTGAGCCACCACCCAAGGCTATACTACAGTTTCAAGAGTGATGTATGGCCCCACATACCACCACTAGCATCAATAGTTTGCTATGTCCTCACTCACGCACAACACAAGATCAAATTCTCAAATGGTCGCCCATACTAGTACTACTTTGGGCTGAGCACGCTTAAACACATATGCCACATGCCCATGTGGGCCCCACCTACTAGAGGTTTTATGGATCAGATACCAGTTGTAATGCCCGGGCCACTGCCCAAGTCTCTAGTAGAGTTTCAGTAGTGACAAGTGGCCCCATAGGCCACTACTAGATTCAAAAGTGTATTTTGTCCTCACTCACACACAACAAAGGATCAACTTCCTCACTGGTTGCCCATCCTAGTACCACACATGGCTGACCAAGCCTAACCATAGGGTTATTTAGTTATGGGCTCCCTAGAAAGCAGTTGCACCCTGGTAACATGGGTAGTCCAATCGTTCCTTTTATGGTCATTTTAGCTGAGGCCTCAAATCCTGGGACGTTACACCTAGCTAGGAGGATTATTCATGTTTATATTTATCAAAAGTCACCAAGATAATGGTAAAAACATCTAGATCGGTACAACTCAACCTACAAAAGGTGAAGATAAGATCCTTGGGGGTGGATTCTACCTATAGAGGGAGAGTGAGGGGGTGAAATCTCCTATTTCTGTAGCAGGTCGGGAATTTCCTTATTTTTAGTATATTCTTTCTGGTTAGGAATAACATATGACTTTTAATGAGAATAATATTGTAATAGTTTATTTTTATGCTATTTAAAAACTATATTTGATATATGATACTTGGGAAATTAAAAGTTCTTCATTTCTATCATAAATATGAGTATGTTTGGATGGGAAGGATTTCTTCTGTAAATTAGTAAGGAGTGGATCCACTCTCGGGTAATAATCTTTAGAGTTTGATTTCAAAGCTTATATAGTCCGCCAATCTAACTACTTAGAGACTTCCTCTATTATTCCTACAAATATTCCTTGATTAGGGATTTAGGTGAAACTATGTACATTGTTGATGTACCTAATCTTGAATTGCGGAATATTACTTAGGTTTTTAACCCACTGGTTTGGTCACAACCACTCCCCATACCACTTATGTGGTTGGGACTTAGTTTTTATTAAGCCTAGTTACCCATACCCTCCCTTTTGTTGTAAAAAGTTATCCACATAAGAGTTGCTTCTCTAGTTATAAGTTCACCTCCTATTATATGGGAAGTTATCCCAACCAATATAGTGTATGGTGCCTTGAACACACCTCTCTAGGCATAAACCTAGTTGTGGGGACCCTCTCCTTTTATTAGAACAATTTCTAAACATTAGAGAGAAACTCTAAAATGGAATCCAAATTAAGAAACAAAACACTTTGTTATCGACAAACATGATTAAAAAATATATGAAAAAATAGATAAATTTTTCCTTTTCCCTTTCTCATTAAACCTCATATACCAATGCCATATAATCACATATCTTATTAAACTCCATTAAAATTAGAATCAAATCTTATTACTTATATAAATTTCAATTTACTTCACATACTTGTACAAGAAAAACAAACCAGACATACTACCCATCCTGAGAAAGTAGAGTATATGAACATTCTAATCTAGATTATTCTATATACATCTTCATCGTCATTTATTCTCCAATGGATGACATTATACCTAAAAATAGTTGAAAAAACCTCACTAAACTCATATAGAGCCCCAGTGAGTGGATACCTCCCACTCAAGCTAGGTACAAGCATCAACATCAGATTAAGTACATCAAACTTAAAAGAAACTTGCAGATATTTCTAAGTGTAATAAATAATTCAAGAATATAGAAGTTATAGTTTATGATGATAATTTCATTAATCATAAAAGAATTTATTTAGTCACATGCCAACATTTTATAGAGGTAAATCATCAAATATAAACATTTACAATCAAGACATAACAATAACATAATATTTGTGGAACCCCACCAGCCAGATTAGGAACGTGAATGACCAGTAAATCCAAATCATAATCAATTTGGATGTTCAATTCTAACATCAACTAGTTGTCAACATTTAAGATTAGATTTCATACTAGATTTATACCAAATTCTATACTAGACATATGAGGATAAGGTAACAGACTATATTTATAAAAGAACAACTAATTTCAACTATTTCAACAATAGTAGATTTATCAAATAGAAATAAAAATAATGTGACAAACATTCAACTCATATTCTACATGACTTTCTGTCTTTTAGTCATTTGCCCTAAAACGACTTGGCTTATACCTAACCGAGAAGATTTCACCACACCTTATCTCATGACAATGACTCACCGCATTATCTTAGGTTTTATCTAGCTAACCTAAGATATCAAATATAGAACTTGGACAATGTAGGTTTGCCTAAATATGCTCATGTTCTCATATCAAGTACACGAGATAGGAACCAACATAACAAAATATCACATATCATCATATTTCACATGTTTCATAATTTCATTTCATCATTCAATTCTTAATGTATATAGGCTTTCACTAAAGATGATTTGAGACCAGACTCACGTCATGTGAATCTCTTCTAAATATTTGTGGTCTAACCTTAAAGATCTCAATCCACACTCTCGAAATCCTTGTCATAATTCTCTGACTAATACAAGAAGATCTATTTCATTTCCCCAGTGTGGACCTCAAAGGAAACTTATAGTGTTCATGGAACCTAAGTAAACGTGCCATCGTTTCACTTGTTAATAATCCATTTACTCATCTTAGAAAGAATTAAAATCATCATGTATCAAGTGTGTATTCTTGTGCAACTAAAATGATATAGAGTATATTTGGGTTAATAAGAAACATAATGATTAAAATAAGAAGCACAAAAAATATATAATGTGTGGCATGTATGTATCTTTCATTTCATATTATCTCATATAAGTTATCATCAGTGGGCTATCTTCCTGAGACATAATCTCATTATCCAAAATTTACCCAAAACTAAGTTAGTCAAATATGATCAATGCATGTTAATTCAATCCCATCAAATTTCTTACCAGTTCATCCATATTATAGTTTTCAACAAATATTCATATAGACATTACAAATAGCAAAAATATATGCATATAGACATCTTGTGTCACTCATCATGCTTGGAACATGTTTCTCATACAACATATACTTATTCCATCCAATTTCTATATATATGAATAAATAGCAAAGAAAAAATGTGCATAACACACTTAACACTCATTTTACTATTTACCATTTGTCAATTACCTATAGCTTCCAACATATATGTTCCTATTTTAAATCCATTAGATTAGACCATTTTAGAATACAATTGCTCTACAAACAATTACAATCTAAACATGTGTTCTTACGATTCAAATTGCATCCTTAAACTTCATCTCATATTCAAATTAGACTATACTTATGTACATTATTTAATCCAATATTTTAGAGTACTATTCATTATCACATAGCTCATTATATTAGGGTTATAGTTAGGTTCTCATATCCAACTATCAATTTTCTTCATTTTTCATTCATTTCATATTCATTAGTAATAACTTCTTTTATATCATGTTCACTACTATTCTTTGAATAAATCATTCAAAATTACTTAATGCATAAAGTTTCTCTCATTAAAATCCTTCATATTCTGCTGTTAGTATATTTTAGTCAATTTTGGTCAACTCAAATAAATACAAAGTAAGCAGAATAAAGACTTCCTCATACTCATTTCACTAATACTTCATTTATTACTTATCATCACCATCAGTTCATTCTTGTCCTATTCCTTTCCTTGTTTAGCTGAGCATACCATGTCATTGACTTTAAATGGAAGTTTGATAATTAAAAGAATAAATGTATTCCTTATAAACTCTCAATTTAGGAAGTACCACAAATTAGGAAGTACCACAAATGTATTCCTTAATCACTAGTCATCATTTCAATTTATTATGATGTGACTTATATATAGACTTTCTGTAACAACCCCCACTTTTGGGTATCCCCCAATCAAGGGAGGTCCTTAAAATCGTGGGTCATTAACTAACTTTTCCAGCATCCAGATTCAATAAATGATATACAATAATCATTCCATTAATTTAGCAAAGATTGGATAGAAGATGTATAATGATACTCACCTAAGGAGTTAGTCGAATTTCACATAACACATATGAGAAGAATTAATAAGGACTATGTCAATAATCTTCCTTATGACTTAGGTTTGTCTTCAATGGATTTCTTTCGAATCTCTATGTCTTCATATCTTTATAAATGTGGTAGTTACCTAAAATGCTGAAAAATAAAAATGCGGATCTCATATTACTATACAATGTAGGTGGTGAAACCAAAATGTGTGAAAGTATAATAACAATATATAATACTCACAACCAATTATTTGCATATATGAACTTGTATTTTTAGTTCATATCCTAACCCATGCTTAGTATGCCCTCTTGGGTGTAATCAATATCCATTAGCAGACTTATGTGTAATACATTTTGATGAGTGAAATTGATAGTTCAAAATATTTTAATTTATTTTATGTGATACTCACAACATAATTATTATTTAATTAATTAAATAAACATCCAAACATTACATCATATGGTTCAATACTTCAAAAATCATCTGGCATCCATCTATAGTCAATAATGCCAGTACTCATAAATAACTACGTACAACATTTTCATCACGAGCAGTTATTTCCATGAAATTATACTTCAAGTACTTCAAGAATGCAGTCTACACAATCATATCACATACAAGCAAATCAACATTCAACCTGAATGTATGAATAACCCTAAAGTGTCACCATACCTTCATAACATACTTATTAGACCTAACCTAGGTCTTATATTAGGGTTTAGGTTCATTTTGAATTTGGACTATGATAAAGGATATCAAATACTAATTCCATAACATCATTATTGCTAAGGACTACAAATCCTAATTAGACATTAGATGTAACCCTAATTATCAAATTAAAGGTATCATATCATCATGACCAACTAATCAGATTATGAGGATCAAGATCATGGCAATTCATATACATTGTTTATTAAACCTAATTCAACATATGTATGATTATTGATTTTAGAAATCCTAATATACATCATCATCATCATCTTAATCTTAGGATCACATTATTATCAACCTAATATGATTTAGGAAATTAAAAACTCATCATTAACCAAAAACTTTAGGTTACATAATTATGTAATAATATTTTAGGATGTCCCACATATATTCATCAACATTAGGATTTGCATGTAGTATTTTATTATACTCATGCATCAAGCTGACATCTTAACTTTGTGATATATTATGAGAGACTCATATTACTATGAAAGACAAATTTCATTAAAGCATATCAAAGGGCCAACCTTTTTTAGTCAAGATCATAAACAATTCACCAACTAAGGTTCCCTCATCACATTATCATAATCACAAGCATCAAAAGGAACTTTTTCAAATAAGATGAATAATTGGATAATGAATATATATTATTCATAATCTACTCAGTTTCCAATCAAAATGGTCCATAATATCACTATATTCTAACATACCTATTATTACTAGGATAACCACAATATTAACATTAATTAGCCAATGAGGACATGTCACATTAGCAAAATATAGATTTCTTATGTTTAATTCGACTGGCTAGGGACCGGGGGAAATGATGCCACTGCCCTGGGTGTCGTGATTTGGGTTACCACATGCTTAGGGTTAGTTTGGTCCCATCACCTAGAGTCTTCTTCTTCTTCATCGTAGAAGAACCTGGTACTTTCTTGGGTCAATCAATCCGTAGGGTTGACCTCCTATACCTACGATCCATAGTCCAAGGGAAAGTGCAAGAACCTATGAAGACCCTCACCAGACCTATTCAACCACTAGAGGCGGCCTGTGATGGCTGAATATGAGGACAACTAGCCCCCCGATCCCAAAGTATTGAAGTAGTCTAAAAATCATATAGAAGAAAGGTGCATGTATTATTGAGGCACCTTGTGTGCAGGACTAAACTAGTCACCTACTCCGGAAGGTTTATAGTTCCCCGCTGCATCAAAAGGTTGACTGAGAAGCTTGAATAAGGTTGTTTTCAATGCAAGTGTTTCACTGGTGGTTAGGGTTTTGGGGGTGACTCTCAGGTGTTGAAGGTGGCTAAGGAGTTTGATTCTATTTTGTCTACTGGCTGTAAAACCATATTACCTTTTATAGGCACGAGGTGCAAAGCACTCAGTTGCTAACTAGGAACCCTAGTGTAATTCCCGATCCACTACTCAAGTCTCTAGTAGAGTTTCAAGAATGACGTCTAGCCCCACATAGAGCCACTAGACTCAATAGTGTGTTTTATCCTCACTCACGCACAACACGAGATCAACTTCCTGACTGGTCACCCATCCTAGTACTACTCTTGGCTAAACATGCTTAAATACAAATGCTACATGCCCATGTGGGCCCCACCAACTGGAGGTGTTATGGTTTTGATACCATTTGTAATGCTCGAGCCACTGCCCAAGGCTCTAGTAGAGTTTCAGTAATGACGACTGGACCCATAGGCCACCACTAGCCTCAAAAGTGCGCTTTGTCCCCACTCATGCACAACACGAGATCAACTTCCTGACTAGTCACCCGTGCTAGTTCCACTATGGGTTGAGAACACTTAACCATAGAGTTCTTTAGTGATGGGATCCCTAGAAAGGAGTTGCACCCTAGTAACATGGGTAGTCCAATCATTCCTTTTATGATCATTTTATTCGAGGCCTCAAAACCTGTGATGTTACACCTAGATAGAAGGATTATGCTTATTTAGATTTATCAGAAGTCATTGAGATAATGGTAAAAGCATCTCACGGGGACAAAGATAAATCATTAAATCATCTATTTGTTATTCAAAACATGGCTTACAAGTATCAACTAGACGATGCTTCAATCAATTATCTAGATCATAATATATGTAGAATCTTTTGAATTTCCTTATACTATATCTTGATTATCTATAGAAAAAATGTCTTTGATATTTGTTATGATCATGAGATACTAAATTCCCAATTTAATATGCCAAGGACCCATATGTACTCCCTAATTAGCCAAATCAGGATTCAATAGAGTTCTAGGGCACACAACCCATTCCTTGGTCTTCCAAAGGGTCCATAAGACTTATAATACTCTTAATTATGAAATTAAGGATTTGATAGTGATTATGTATCAATTAATCCTTATATTAAAAAATATGCTCAATATTACATTCTTTATTTAAATTTGAGATGTACTCTAAGTCTAGGGCTTAGATCCATAATCCTAATTTAATCAAAGTCATACTATTGGTTTCAATATTCTAAGATTCTTTTGATTGTATTAAAATGAATCTCTATCTATAATTATTGAATTCATAAACATAAATTCCAATTTTACCAATTTTAAGGATCATACACTTGCATTCATGTGGGGGTTTACTTGTTATTCCTTCAATTATATTAGATTAGATTCATTAGATTAGATCATCTTAATAAGACTTATCACCTTCAGTTGAAGTAGTAACACTTACATTTGAGCATTTCTTCACATTAATAAGATTATATTCAAGTTTAGGCTTTATCTCTCATGCTCATCATAATACTAAATTTATAGGGTTCTTAAGAAGTTGTCTAAGTTTAGTACATTACAAGAACCTTACTATTCATTAATCTCATTAGGGTGTACATGGTTTTATTAAGGCTATGCACACACATGGAAACCCTAGTTTCCATTCAACACAACCCATCCATTAGTTATAAGTCTGTATCGATTCATTAACTCATTTGAGTCAATTCAACAAAACTAACCCTAGACATGGAATACCTCCACTTGAAAGGATCATACTATTCTTTATGTTCATTCCATATGTTATTCTAGAAAAGATCTAAAAATACATTTAAGATATCATTTTGTTAAGTTCATATATAATTCTATAGTTGTGAACTCAATTTCCAAGCATAACATTCCTTAGGCCGATTTTATGCAATATATGTGTAACAAAACATAATTTTCTATCCATAAGATTTTTCATAGATCTTGAATCAATATATTAGGAACAAGACATATAAAATTGTACAATAAAGAAGCTACATCAATAAAAGTTATTTCCCAAACATCTTCCCAATTGATCACCCAATCACATACAAGTGCAAGTAAGGATGTTGATTAGTTTATCCAAATAGAATTAATATCTAAACATGATGACATGGTCTAAAAAGGAGATAAACATTCACCTCAGGTCTCAATCATGACAAAAATGTTTCTGACATTTTGAATTTCTAGAATTCCAATCAACTCCTATGTAGGAATAAACATGTCTTCAAGCAATGCAACAAACCTTCCTGTCACCGGATCTACTTCATCCTCAAGGAAACTAAGGCTACAATAGAAGCATGGAGTGAGGTGAGGACACAATAGAACACATCTCAATCTCATAAGTGGATGAAATCCATGGATTAGAACACCAATATTAACACAGACACTCCATGGAGAAAACCTAAGGTGGCTATGGCAATTGTTGTTAGAGACATCACTGGCTCATGGATTGTAGTGTATGGGAAGACATCCCTGACACGATCATCCAAACATGTGGAATTAATGACAATTGACATGGATGTATATGCAAATAAAGCTGAGGCATATGAAAACTTGGTGTCTGAAACTAATTGCAAAGTGGTTGTGGATGCTCTCCATAATGTAACTTGAGGATTGCCCTAACTAAGCCATTGGATAAATAAGATACAATGAAAATTGAAAGAGAAGAGTAGATGGAATCTCTCCTTCATCATATAGGAATGAATATTACCATAGACTTTTTGAAGAAATGCCACCTCAAAAGAATATAGTTTTATCAAGTACACCAAGCCTCCTGGCCTATTTAAAGGTTTTTAAAATTTAGATGGTGGGAATTGTAACGGTAGTAGTACTACTATGTTCAATTTTAGTTCTACATATAGATTTTGCAA
This sequence comes from Alisma plantago-aquatica, assembly GCA_963693085.1. NCBI lineage: Eukaryota > Viridiplantae > Streptophyta > Magnoliopsida > Alismatales > Alismataceae > Alisma > Alisma plantago-aquatica. The sequence goes on along the minus strand of OY856409.1, from coordinate 857,096,001 downwards.
CCTCATTTTATTTTTTTGTATATGAGGGGAGATGAATAAGAGACCTCCCAACTTCCTAAAAAACTAACTCCTGTGGATTCAATTCATTTCTTGCTCTTTTCAACTCAGGAACCCTAAAAAAGGAGATTGGAGAGAGAGAAAGAGAAAAAACAGTTAAGTTAATATCCTTTTCATCCAAATAAGAGGAGGGAAAATTTAGAAATGAAAGAGAATATTTACCATCATGATATATTTAAATAAGGTAAACTTACTTACTTTTCACTCCTTAGACTATAAAACCCTAGATCACCATCTCCACATGTTTCCTCACTCGAATCTTAATTCTCTATTCCTATCTAGGATTTCGTTTTTATGGAATGAATCACAAAAAAGGGAAATGCTAGGGTGTTAGGTTACTCAGATAGAGCAATTTAGGTACTTGGGAAAATTTCAAACTAATCCCATATCTACTTTTTCTTTTATTCAACAACATTTTATGTTATAAATGTTTACAGATAATTCTACCTTTCATCAATCAAACTTGTTAAAAAATAATAAAAAACTAGCATGTTGTCTATAATGAAGTTTCAAAGCTCTAGTTATAAATCCTTATCATTCCCAATTATTAAATAATAACTAAAAATCAAGCACTATACTAATATACTACAGTCCGCAACACGGTCAGTCGAATTGGAATTCACCTGATAATCAAATTTAGACAACACTGAAATATTCTTCAAAGTTGTGCTTACACATACATTTGGGTTTTAGAAATATTGTTACACATACATTTGGGTTTTAGAAATATTGTTAATATATCACTATCATAGACAAACTTTGCTATACTTTTCAAATTTTATTATGTATCTCATGGATAAACATTATATTACATTCAATATTACTACCCACATCCATCAATGTTTTTCATAAAGAATTTTATCTTAGTGGACATCGTTCTCTATTCTTAGTTTTTTTTGTAAAATTTCGTATTCAAACTCATATCCAAATTCATTACGAATTATTTTCAATATATATTAGATCCTTTCATCTTTCTCATATGAAATTTCCATCTCATCCTAGGTTCCATATTTAATTATATAATACTTCCTCTTTCTTCATATATATGCATTTTTTTGGTGAAATATATATATGCATTTTATTACCATGGTTCATCTTTTTATGCTCACAAACTATTTTCATAAGATGCTTGATAATGGCTACAAGAAGAAGTACAATCAATAGTCCCAGAATAAATTAACTCATACTCAAACACTTGATCAGAGTATCTAAATATTGACTTCAATCCGTATGCATATCATTCATGTGATGTTCAATATCCATATTTTCATCTATCCATAGATCCTATTATCCCTAAGCACCCATATTACCTAAGATCTGATACCATCAACCTCTCTTTTAATTATTACAATCAACAACCATTATAGAGAAATCCTAAAACTAAACCAAGATTAATAATCGAAACACCTCATTATTGACAAACATGATTCACAAAATATACAACAAACATAGATAATTTTTGTCTTTTTCCTTTCTCATTAACCCTAAAAAATAATGTCACATTATCAAAAATCTTATTCAACTCTGTTAAAATTAGAATCAAAACTTATTACTCATCAGCTTACATTAGAAGCATGTACATAAAAGAACAAACTTGGTATACTACCCATTCCAGGAAAGCCAGAGTATAGGGACACTCTAAACTAGATTATTCTATTTACATCTTCTTTGTCATGTCCTCTCCGCTGGATGTCATTATACCTAAAAACATTTGTAACAACCTAATGAGACTCATATAGAGCTCTAGTGAGTGAATACCTCCCACTCAAGCTAGGTACATGCATCATCATCAAATTAAGTATATTGAACTTTAAATAAAGTTGTAGTTATATCTATGTCTAACAAGTAATTCAATCATATAGGAATTCATGTTCATGAAAATAATCTCATTTATCATAAAGGCATTCATTTAGTCAAGTCCCAACATTTTATAGAGGTAAGTAGTCAAATATAAACATTTGGAATCAAGATATAACAATAATGTCATCTTGGTGACACCCCACCATACAAACTAGGAACATACCATGTGGTCCAATAGCTCAAGTCCACATAAGACATGTCTATCAAACAAGACTTTTCATATGATGATAAATCCAAATCATAATCATACTAGATATTAAATTCTAGCATCAACTAGTTGTCAACATTTTAGATCATACTTCATACTAGACAAATAAGAATAAGGCAACATATTATATTTATAAAAGAATGATTAATTTTCACAACAAAATCACCTTCAATAATAGTACATTTATCAAGTAGAAATAAAACTAATATAAAAAATATTCTACTCATGTTCTACATGGCTTGTCATCTTGTATTCATTTATCCTAAAATTTCTTGGCTTTTACCTCACTAGGTAGAAGTCACCACACTTGATTCTTGTGTAATCAACTCACTATTACTATCTTAGGGTTTAGCTGACCACCTTAAGATATAAAGACCAAACTGTGGTCCACTGCCAGGTTTCCTAAAGAGGCTCACATCTTCATCTTGGGTACACAAGATGGGAACCAACATAACAAAATATCAAATATCATTATTGAATATCACATATCATCATATTTCATTGTTTTCATGTCATCAATTTATTCCTCATGGACATAGACTTCCATACCAGAGGATTTCAGACCAAAACCACATCGTGTGATTCACTCCTAAATCTTGGTGGTCTAACCTTGAAGGTCTCAATCCACACTCTAAAAATCCTTCTCTTAATTCTCCAATAACTACAAGGAGATCCTCACTACTACAGAAATAACATTCAGTGTCACTTTTCTGGGCGTCGGTTATTAAGGAAAACCGACGCCTAACATATAAGGCGTCGGTTGTTTAAGAAACCCGACATCTATATTCGAAGACCAGCCAGACACGGGTACCACTTTGTATTAAGCGTCGGTTGTTTATAAAAAACCGACGCGTAAAGTCGCCCGCGAAATCCATATTTCGATAAAAACAATAGTGTCATTTTCAGCGTCGGTTATATACGTAGAAACCGACGCCTATGTGCGATGAAAATTTGCGCGAAAAGTGTCACTGTCAGCGTCGGTTATCCTTGTATAACCGACGCTGAAAGTGGTTCCCGCCAAATAATTTCATGAAAATATCGTCCAATTGGACGTCGGTTGTTTCAAACAACCGACGCTAAAGATGTTTAGGCATCGGTTGTTTGAAACAACCGACGCTATTTGGGAACTCATAACCCGCGATCGTCCGACTCTTCCCCTTTCTTCTGTTTCATTGCTACCCTATTTCCCTGTTGTGGCGATTTCTCCAGCGATTTTGTGCTGTTGCTGCTAGTTTTCTCCGGCGCTTCTCTCCGGCGCTCCATCTCTGGCGTCCCTTCTCCGGCGCCCTTCTTCTCCGGCGCGTTTCTTCTCCGCCGCCGCCGCCTGCTGCTCTAACCGCCTGCGCCGCCGCCCTGCTGCTCCAGCCACCTGCTGCCCGCCCTGCTGCTCCATCCGCTGCGCCGCCTCCACGCCTAAGAACCGGCGCCGCCGCCACGCCTGGTGCCCTCCTGCTTGCCCACCTGCCTGCCCTAGCTCCTTCCTTTCTTCCTGCTGACGCCCGGCGTCCTGTTTCTACAGCACTGGTTAGTTTTACTGATTTCCTTGCTGCTTTCAGTGATTAATGATTGATACTACTGGTTAGTATTTCTTTAGTGATTAATTTAATTCAACAATTCATAGTTTGTTATTTACAATAACTGATCTGCTTGCCGATTTTAATGATTAGAGATACTGATTAATAGTAAGTATTGATGAATACTTAGTTAATTACTGATTTGTTGATTAGATATGTATAGAAGTTCCTTATAAATATATTTTTTATATACACATACATGTATTTTGTATAAAATTCATGATGTAGTGTGATCTTAAATCCTAGAGTGTACCCCTTTTGTTCTATGATGGTACCTATGACCCTAAATACATCCATAAGGGTCTATTGTATCCTAAAGAAGATTTATTTCTTCCTTATGCCCTAATTTTTATATGGATCTTAATCTTATATCGCTTACTCATAAATAAGGAAATATCCTCCCTTATGACCACCTTGATGTGTATGTCCCATATAATCCACATGTTGGACCCTAATGATACAATTTTTTTATGTTGAAAACGAATGTATGTTTCAAGTGTTGAACCTAATGTTGAACAATGTGTTTGTTATAGGTGGTACACATTTATTATATATAAGAATGACATCACATGTGTTTGTTGGCCTAGAATGTGAACAATCATTGTTTTTTATATTACTTGTACATCGGTATAAATTAGAATGAACAATCACTAAATTATGTACTGTTTGTATGGAGTCCGACTTCATTGTAGATATCTATTATTGTGTTTGTTGGCCTAGAAACCTGTCCAAGATTGACTCATTAGGAGTAAATCTTGGATATTCCCCGATTTGGGACTGTTCTTGAACACCTAATCTCACTTAGGATGTAAGTGTATAATGTGTATTGAGTTTTCGAGAAAATTTTGGTAGCATTTCCCCGTTTGTTCTCTAAGTACATATGTACTTAGAGAACAGCGGGGAAATGCTGCCGAAATTTTCTCGAAAACCCAATACACATTATACACTTACTAGTGAGATTAGGTGTTCAAGGATGGGATAGGTGGTACACATTTATTATATATAAGAATGACATCAAATGTGTTTGTAGGCCTAGAATGTGAACAATCATTGTTTTTTATATTACTTGTACATTGGTATAAATTAGAATGAACAATCACTAAATTATATACTGTTTGTATGGAGTCCGGCTTCATTGTAGATATCTATTATTGTGTTTGTTGGCCTAGAAACCCGTCCAAGATTGACTCATTAGGAGTAAATCTTGGATAGTCCCCGGTTTGGGACTGTTCTTGAACACCTAATCTCACTTAGGATGTAAGTGTATAATGTGTATTGGGTTTTCGAGAAAATTTTGGTAGCATTTCCCCGTTTGTTCTCTAAGTACATATGTACTTAGAGAACAGTGGGGAAATGCTGCCGAAATTTTCTCGAAAACCCAATACACATTATACACTTACTAGTGAGATTAGGTGTTCAAGGATGGGATAGGTGGTACACATTTATTATATATAAGAATGACATCACATGTGTTTGTTGGCATTTCCCCGTTTGTTCTCTAAGTACATATGTACTTAGAGAACAGCGGGGAAATGCTGCCTAATCTTTTCGTAATATATACTTGTTTCCTAATATATACTTGTTTTCTCTGATCATAGAATGGATAGATCATGGATGTCCATTCGTAATCGTTGCATCCCAGAGTTTATATTTGGTCTTGATCAGTTTATTAGATTTGCCGAGGAACATAGGAAAAAACCTACAGATAGGTTCTACTGTCTATGTAGGCATTGCGGTAACAACTTGAAAGTCAACACTGGTGAGGAAATCAAAAGTCATGTCATGTGCAACGGGATTGTACAAGGCTATACAGAATGGCACTGGCATGGAGAGATTTCAAAATCGAAACCAGTAGATGTCGATAGCAGTGCTTGGGTGGAAGAAGAAATTGCCTCCGATGACGTAAATGTGAACGAACCAGTTCCAGCAGACATCGTTGATGCGATGCTGGATAGTTGTAGGGTAGAGCACACCAATCCACCTCCTATCTTTACAAACATTGTGCATGATGCTGAGATACCGTTATACACAGGCTGTGCTAAGTTTACGAAGCTTAGCGCTGTGTTGAGATTGTATAAGTTGAAAGCTAACAATAGATGGAGCGACAAAAGCTTCACTTCATTGTTGACTTTGTTGAAAGAAATTCTTCCTGAAAGAAACGAGCTTCCAATCTCAACATACCAGGTAAAGAAAATGTTGTGCCCAATGGGAATGGAGGCCAAGAAGATACACACATGCCCGAATGATTGTGTATTATTTCAAAAGGACTATGTAGATTTGAAAGATTGTCCAAAATGTGGTGCGTCACGGTATAAATTGACGACTTCGGGGGAGTCCAAAACTGGTTCTCCTGCCAAGGTGTTGTGGTATCTACCTATAATATCACGGTTTCAACGCTTGTTTGCAAATCCGAAAGATGCGAAGAATTTGAGGTGGCATGCAGATGTTAAGAAAAATAATGATGGGATCCTACGACATGCGTCTGATTCCCCACAGTGGAAGAAGATTGATCTATTGTACCCTAAATTTGGTGAAGAAGATAGGAATCTAAGACTTGGGCTTTATACAGATGGGATGAATCCGTACGGGACATTGAGCAGCCAACATAGCACTTGGCCAGTCATGCTTGTTATATACAATCTTCCTCCCTAGATGTGTATGAAAAATAAGTACGTTATGTTGTCATTGTTGATATCGGGCCCTAAACAACCCGGAAATGATATCGATGTTTATCTTGAACCTTTGATTGATGACTTAAAGAAACTTTGGGCTGAAGGTGTGATGACCTATGATGCTTCAGCAAGAGAGACATTTCGTTTGCACGCTATGTTGTTTTGCACTATTAATGACTTTCCAGCATATGGGAATTTGTCTGGATATAGTGTCAAAGGAGCTAAAGCGTGTCCTATATGTGAAGAAAACACTGATTCAATAAGACTAAAACATGGCGGAAAGACTGTATATCTTGGTCATCGAAGGTTTCTTTCAAAATTCCATCCGTATCGTAGGAAGCGCAAAGCATTCAATGGATGGAATGATGAACGGAGTGCACCTAAACCTATACCAGGGGATGTTGTTTATGAAAGAGTAAAAGACATTGTCAATGAATTTGGTAAGAAATCACAATGTAGTATGGCCACACGGAGTGACAATTCTTCATTCAAGAAGAAGTCAATATTTTGGGATCTTCCTTATTGGAGTTCTTTGACAGTCAGGCATTGTATCGATGTAATGCACGTTGAGAAAAATATCTGTGATAGCATCATTGGTACTCTATTAAATATACCAGGTAAGACTAAAGATGGGATAAAATCCAGACTGGACCTACGTGAAATGGGAATAAGGTCAGAATTAACAGAATTACGTGAAATGGGTAATAAAAGAACATACTTACCTCCCGCTTGTTACACGTTGTCTAGAAAGGAGAAGAAAACTTTTTGTGAATGCTTGGTAAATGTTAAGGTGCCACATGGTTACTCATCCAACATCCGTAGATTGGTATCAATGAAAGATCTGAAGTTGATAGGTCTTAAATCTCATGATTGTCACACTCTAATGCAACAAATATTGCCCGTGGCAATTCGATCTATATTGCCGAAGCATGTAAGGTTTGCAATTACCAGACTTTGTTTCTTTTTCAATAGTCTATGCAGCAAAGTTATTGACCCTGATACTCTCGATAATTTGCAAAGAGAAGTGGTTGTTACCCTATGTCAGCTTGAGATGTATTTCCCTCCTTCGTTCTTTGATATCATGGTACATCTTGTTGTCCACTTGACTAGGGAAGTGAAAATGTTGGGACCAGTTTTCTTGCATTGGATGTATCCCTTTGAACGATACATGAGCGTTTTTAAAGGTGATGTTCGAAACCGTTATCGGCCTGAAGGGAGTATTATTGAAGGTTATGTGGCAAGAGAGGTTATGGATTTTTGCAATGACTTTTTCAGTGGTAATGACACTCCTGATAATGACAAGAATATTGAGGAGGGCAAAGGAATTTTGGGATCACGGGTGAAAGTAATGAACCGTGAGCAGTTGGAACAAGCTCACTTGTATATTTTACACAATATGGACGAAGTGAGTGTTTATATCGAGAAACATACCAATTTCATAAAGAGACAACATCCTCGAGCAATTTCAATGTGGCTTGCTAGAGAGCATAATAAGACTTTTACTAAGTGGTTTGAAGATAAAGTCTTACATCAACTATCTCAAACACCAAATGATATTACAGAAACTATCAAATGCCTCACCTTTAAACCAAAACCGAATGTTATGTCTTATGAAGGGTTTGACATTAATGGATTCACATATTACACAAAGCGCCAAGATGATAAGAGTGTCGTCCAAAATAGTGGGGTCACTCTTCAAGCGTCGACTATGTACTTTGCAAGTGCAAAGGATAAGAGTCCACGTGAAGCTAAAATGTCATATTACAGTGTCATTGAGGACATTTGGGAGTTTGACTACATAGATTTCAAAATTCCGCTCTTTAAATGTAATTTGGTTGATAACACCAAAGGAGTTATAGTGGATGAATTGGGTTTCACTTTGGTGAACTTTGAAAAGATTGGCGAGAAGGGTGAACCATTCATATTGGCATCACAGGCGAAACAAATATTCTATATCGATGATCCTGCGAATGATAAATGGTCGGTTGTTCTTCATGGTAAAAGACAGTTCATTGAAGATCCTATAGATGAAGAAGAGTACTATGATAAGTATGATGACTCCAGTCCATTCTCAGTTGGGTTGCCCACTCCACAAAATATTGAAGCTAATGATGACTTATATGTGCGCGGAGATCACAATGAAGGATTGTTAATTGATAAAAGATCACAATTTTAGAGACATGTATGTTAATACAAATGCTAAATGTTTGCCTTTTTCTAGTTAATACAAATGCTAAATGTTTGCCTTTTTCTAGTTAATACAAATGCTAAATGTTTGCATTTTAAATGACATTTTCAGATGGCTAACCATGATGAGCATGATGTCCATGATGAGCATGAAGTCCATGCTGAGCATGCTGTCCATGACGAGCATGGCGAGGATACTAATGTAAGTTCTAAAAAAATATCCTGTATTTCTATAAAATTCATTATCTTCTAGTTATGTCATATATCCTATATTTCTATATTGGGCTAATTTAGTGTGTTTTATTTTTGTCAAATATTAGGTTGATGCACCTGTACCCACTGAAGCACTGGAGCAACTTGATGCGCAACACCAAACACTTAACAAGAAAAGGAGCATCACTCTGTTGAAGAAGTTATTAGTGCTAAGTGGTAGTGGATCCAAATTGGTGGTGGAGTTTGATAATGGAGGAAATCCAATTGGAGTGAACCGCAATAATTTTGTAAACTATCTTGGGTGTACCACTCGGAGCCATTGTGGTGTTAAGTATGACAATTGGCATAAGGTTCCTCAAGGGAAAAAAGACTTGATATGGAAGGAATTATGCGTGAGTTATTATTATTTGCAATTCTATTTTGTAGATTACAAATTCTATTATTTGCAATTCTATTTTGGATACTAGTTAATAAAATTTCTATTTTACAGAATCTGTTTGCATTGGATGAGAAGTTGCATCGTAAAAATGTGATGCAACACGCTGGAAAGATGCTTAGGAGTTATAGGACAAATCTGAACAGAGAATACATAAAAGAGGGTGATAAGAAGAAGAAGTCAGCCCTTGAACAATGGAACTTCTTGGACAAAGAAGATTGGGACAATTTTGTTGCTTCAAGAAAATCTGAAGAATTCAAGGTATTAGGCGTCACTCCCAATTTAATTAATATACATTGTATTCACCTATTCAAGATTAGCATTTAGTGCTACTAACCAAATCATTAATGTGCATACTAACTAGGCCCTCAGTGATGCACAAAAAGCAAGGCGTGCACTGAATGTGCATGACCACACTATGGGTCCAAAAGGCTATGCAAGCGTTTGCCAAAGACTACAGGCGGAGTCTGCGGCTACTCAGGAGTCTGCTCCTACTCAGGAGTCTGCCACACCCATGCCTCGCCATGATATCTGGATAGCTGGCAGGCAAAACAAGAAGGGTGAAATAAAGAAGCCTGTAACTGCTGAGGCGGCTGCAAAAATGGTAAAATAACACTCTTAGAGAAATCGTTTGAATATTGATTATTTGTGGTGTTAACTTACCAATTTCTGTTTATGGTGATTAGCGGGAGCTGCACGAGCAGAGGAAACAAGGCACGTTCATCCCTCAGGGCACAAGGGATGAATTGACAGTTGCTCTGGGTAACCCAGAGCATCCTGGACGTGTTAGAGGTGCCGGCGCTGGAGTTGGAATCAAAGCATTCTTTGGGCCATCCCAGCGCAAACCCAGAGCGGGACTTTCTCAAGAAGAGGTAACCTATTCTTTTTTTAGAATGTTACTGCAAAAGGAAATTCATTAATAAGAAGCTAATGTTTCTTTTATCCATGTATAGGAGAATAAGAGAGTTGAGGATTTAGTTGCTAAGAAGGTCAACTATGTAGTTGCTGAGAAGGTCAAGGAAGAATTGCTGCGGTGGCTGGCATCTCAGGCTTCCAATCAGCCTATGGCGACCCACTCTTCTCCTGATGCACAGACTGCGAGTAATCCTGGAGACCCATCGCCTAGCACGTCTGCTGTAAGTATTGTTTATGACATTATAGCTAGTCTTTTCAAGATGATATGTTTTCAAGATTATATGTATATATGTATAACATTCTTTACGTAAATTTGTAGGCATTGAAGCCATGCCGCTTAAGAATACAAGACTATGTTGTTGCAGAGGCGCAAGCTTACCTGTCCCTTCCTGGGGAAAGGTTTCACGGGACTCCAATGCCACAGGGCTATGTTCGTGTGGGCCCATTACGTGTTTTACCCGATTGGAGGGAAGTTGCGTTGCCATATGCCCACCCAGATATTGATACACTTGGTGAGGCAGAAGGCAGGGTCATATTGTGGCCCAAAGCAGATGTCGTCTACACGACTGAAATTGTAAGATAAATTTACATTGATTTAGACTGTTAATGTGTATATATGATGTCAACTGATCTGAAATTATATATACATGTTAAAAAGAAGACACCAGGAGCACCTAGGCCTCCACCTCCACTTCCCGCATTACCAACTTGGGTTCCAACTGACCTAACATACCCGTTAGGTCCTGCTTGTAGGGGAATGGCATGTTGGCTACGGGCACATAATATACATTGCCCTATAATAGTTTCTTTAGATGTAGATTATGCAGGTCGATCATACGATAGCTCTTTATTTATATAAGATATTATTGAGCTATTTATGTATGAATGGCTGAATACATCAATGATAGAGACATGGATAAGGTGAGATCTTGTTTATACATCCATATACCTTGTGTAAGATCCGGTGATCTGGTTTCTTATATATTAATGCATACGCCTATATGTTTTGCAGCTACTTAGTCGAAGATCATTGCAAACAATTTGCATTTGATCATGTGGGATTTTTGATTCCATCATTGATTAGTTTGGTAGCTAAAGACCCTGATAATGTTCAACAATACTGTATAGATGCTTTTACAATTTTTGGTCAACAAAAGAAGACGATAATAATAGCTCCATTCAATGTCAAGTAAGTTTACTTTATTTATAATTTGGACTTAAGAAATTTCCATTTTTATTTTGCATTTTGAGTTATTAATTGTTAACTTCTTACTTCTAGCGGTAGACATTGGGAGTTACTAGTTATTGTCCCCGGGACATTCACTATTTATTATCTAGATCCTGTGGGGAGTACATTGAACACTAAAATTGGACACGTAATGAGAATGCCATTATTCTGGTGAGAAATATTTCATTTTTATATCCGTTAACATCTTTTATTACATTAATATTTACTTATGCAATTTATTGTGTTATATTAACATGTAGGGGTTTAGATGCATTCAAAAAGGCTAGAGGAACGGTCCCAAGGAAAAAGAACCAGCCAATAAATTGGCAGAACGTACAAGTAAGTTCCCGACTCGAATATATATATTATTGATGTGAATTGTGCTTAGTTGTATTATTTTGTATGTTTCAATTTATAGTGTGCTACACAAGACAATGGCTGGGCATGCGCATACTATGTGATGCGATTTATGCAGATGATTATCAAATATGCCGCATTGGACATCGATACCATACATGAGGTATTATATATAGTCTCATTAGTTAGTATGAAATATATCAATCTTATCTTATTTTTATATTATTACTTATATATATACATCATTCTCTTTGCAGGTGTTTAAAACTGACAACACTACAGGTAAACGCTTAAAAAATATACATGCTCCATATACGATGGAAGCATTAAATGAAGTAAGAGAAGAATGGGCAAAAGCCATACAAGCAGTGGCAACTGTAAGATATAATTGGGATGTTGATAGCGATAATGAATGATACTTTGTAAATGAATATTTTTGAATGTTAATACATGTATTTGAATGTTTCTATATGTGTGAATGTGAGAATTGAATTGATGTCTGAATGTATGTACTTGTGTAGAATTTTCCTTGTGACTTTTACAGGTTTGCGGCCTGTTTGTAGGCTGATATCAATGGATGTCGTAAACCTGCAGTTCAGAAAACTGAACTGCAGGTTCTCATCCTGCTGACCAGCCACAGCAGGCCTGCAAACTGATATGAAAAAAAAATATAAATAGGCGTCAGTTATTTATAGAAAACCGTCAGCAAAGACATACAGCGTCGGTTATTTGATAAAAACCGACGCCTAATAGTACAAACAACCCGACCGTGCAGGATAGCACGGCCGTGGTGGAAAAGGCGTCGGTAATTCATATAAAACCGACGCCTATAGTACTAAACACGGCCGTGCAGGGAAGCACGGCCGTGTCGTCTTGAAGTACAAGCGTCAGTGTTTTAGTACATAACCGACGCCAAAAGTGTTCACGCCACAAAAAAATGGGGTCATCTAGGGCACTTTATGTGTCGGTTATCTACTAAAACACCGACGCTATATTCCATATAGGCGTCGGTTGTTTAGTAAATAACCGACGCACAAAGTGCCCTAGATGACGCCATTTTCTGTGACGCGAACACTTTTGGCGACGGTTATTTACTAAACAACCGACGCCTATAGAACATATAGGCGTCGGTTAAAAAACCGACGCCGAAGTGTTCGACCTTTAGCGGCGCCCACATAGGCATCGGTCGGAAACCGACGCCAAATGGGGTTAAACGACCGACACCAAAGGCCGTTTCTGTAGTAGTGCCTTTTCATTTCCCCTATACAAACTCATGGGAACTCATAGTGTTCAGATCACCTAACTAGATGTGTCATCATTTTAGAATTTGGGAGAACTCATGGTGTTCAGATTGCCTAACTAGATTTGTCATCATTTCAGTTGTTATTTAATCCATTTATTTATCTTTAAAAGAATTAAAACCATCATTTATCAAGTGTGTGTATTCTCCCACATCTAGAATGATATAAAGCATATTAGGACTAATAAGAAATACAATGATTGAAGAAGAAGCAAATGAATCTATAAGGTGCGACAAGTATGCTTCTTTGCATTTCACATAATCTCATATTAGTCAACATTAGTGCGCTATCAGCCCGAGACATAATATCAATATCCAACATTTACCCTAGACAAGGTTTCTCAAGTATGATCAGTGCACGTCAATCCAATCTCACCACATTTCTTATGAGTTCAACCATATCAAAATTTTCATCAAATGTTCACACAGACATTAGAACTACCAACAATATAAGCATATGGAAATATTGTCATTCATCATGTTCGAAATAGATTTATCATACCACATAAACTTATTTCATCTAATTTCTATAGATATAAATTTTAGAGAATAAATGTGAATAACACACTTATCACTCGTCTTTTAATCTTTATCATTTTTTTAGTTAGGGTTACTATCCAACACATATGAAATCTCATTTGCATCCATCTGATTAGACCATTCTCAGAATATAAGTATTCTATAGACAATTACAATCCAAACATGTATTCTTATGAATCAAATTGTATGAATCAAATTGCATCCTTCACTTTCATCATGTAAATGAATTAGAATATACTTATGTACATTCTTTAATCCCTTATTTGAGTATAATTCATTTGTATCACATCACTCATCATATTAGGGTTACAATTAGGTTCTCAGATGCAACTACCAATTTTCTTCATATTTTCCTGCATTTCATATTCATGAGTCATAACTTCTTGATATCATGTTCACTACTACTCTTGGAATCAATAAATAAAAATTTACTTAATCCAAAAAGTTTCTCTTTCATTTAAATCCTTTGTAGTCTGATTTAAGTATATTTCATTTAGTTTTGGTCAACCCAAATATATTTAAAATTAAATAGATGAAAGACTTCTTCATACTCATTTCACTAATACTTCATTCATTACTTATCATCACCATTCAATTTGTTCTTGTCCAATTCCTTTCTTGTATTTAGATGAGCGTACGATGTGTAACTTTGGAAATTAAAAGAATCCCCCTATCCCTTATAAAATATCTATTTAGGAAGTACCATGGATTAGGGTTACTCCTTCTTACTCCTTAGTTGCTAGTCATCATCTCAATTTGTTATACTATGACTTATATATAGATTGCATTCATGTAGGGGATTTACCCATTAATCCTTAAATTATACTAGATTAGATGAATTAGGCTTAGATCATCTTAGTAAGAATTGTCACCTTCAATTGAATTGGTAACACCAACATTTGAGCATTTCTTCACATTTACAAGATTATATACAAGTTCATGCTTTATCTCATACTCATCGTAATATTGAATTTTGAGGGCTCTTAAGAAGTTGTATAAGTTTAATACATACAAGAACCTTACTATTCACTAATCTCATTAGGGTGTGCATGGTTCATTAAGTCTATTCACACACATGGAAACCCTAGTTTCCATTCGACACAACTCATCCTTCAACTATAATTATGCATCAATTCATTATCTCATTCGAGTAAATTAGGAAAAACTAATAAAAGACATGGATCACCTCCATTTAAAATGATCATGCTGATCCTTATTATCATGTCACATGTAATTCTACTAAAGATATGAAAATACAGTTGTGAACTCATTTTTAATAAGTTCATGTATGATCCTATACTTGTCAACTCAATTTCCAAGCATAGCATTCATTAGGCCAATTTTAGGCAATGCATGTGTAAAATGATATAGTTCTATATCCATAAGGTTTTTCACAGATCTTGAATCAATATATTAGTAATGGGATATATACATGTCAATGATATAGAAATATAAATTAGTATCAATTATTTCCCCAAAATCTTCACAACTGATCACCCATTCACAGACAAGTGCATGCAAGGATGTTGATTAGTTTAGCTGGATAGAATAAAGATTTGAACATGATTATGGAGCTTAAGAAAGACATAAACACTTACCTCAGGTTCCAAGCACCTCAAAAACATTTATAAAGATCTAAATTTGTAGAAATCCAGTCAACTCCTCTAGATTCAACTCATTTCTCACTCTTTTCAATTCAGGAACCCTAGTAAAGAGAATTGGAGAGGAAGAAAGAGAAAAGAGATTGATTTGATATCCTTTTGATCAGAATTGGAGGAGGGACACAATTTAGACATGAAAGAGAAGATTCACCATGAAAACCTATACAAAGAAGGTAAACTTACTTGGTTTCATAACTCCTCAAAAGATAAAATCCTAGATCACCATCTCCATCCCCTTCCTCACTCAAATTCTAATTCTCTATCTCTCTCTAGGATTTCATTTTTGGGGAGTGAATCATGAAATATAGGAGCTGAAAGGATTTGTTAGGTTTCTAATATAGAGAAATTAAGGTTCTTGAGACAATTGTAAATTAGTCACACATTTACTTTTTCTTCTACTTCAGAAAAATTTCCGATTATAAAAGTTTATTTATAAAGTTGTCTGTCGTCAATAAAACATTATTCAACAATTATAAAATAATGCATATAGTTTGAAATGAATTTACATAGATCCAATTAAAATGCAAGCTCTGTGATAATTAGCATTAAATATTAAAAAAACATTATATTGCTATACTGCAGTGTGCAGCATGGTCGGTCAAATTGGAATTTGACCAATTTGACTGACAAACATAAGAAAACTACATGTAAATATTCTAAAAAAATTGTACTAACACACATATTAGTGCTATACAAATCATATATAAATTTCAGATAAATCCAAGTTACCTATAAAATATGAAACATTAATTACTACACCACTGTATTCATTAAATTCTTTATTCATGTACTACACCACTGTATTCTTTATTACTACTACACTATATTCATCAAATACCTTAAATTTCAACCGATAGTATTTTTACTTGAAAATCCTAATTATCTAAATCAATTTTTAAAGTGTATAATGAAGTTTAAAACATCATAAAAATTATCATCATTAATTAATATAAAACTAAGTTCAATCAAGTAAAGCATGTAATCATCCAAGTATACCCTAATTGGATGGCTAAGCTGGAAAAGGGTCATTACCCTAGATCTTGTCATAAACATTTTCCTTGTTGTCTTTCAAACACGCCTTGGATACACCGATTTTAGTGTGTATGATCCCGCTAGGGCATATGAATAAATAATTACCTGAAAAATCTAAGTGTTGGATGCCCTTATAATTCCCTTGATCTTGAAAATCCTATTCTCTTCATAAGATAGTTGCTTGAAAATGAACTCCCCTAAATGTCCCATAATGAGGTTATGTACCCCTTATATAATCGAGTATGTTAAGGTGAAATTGTAATATAAGGACATGGTTGAAGTTGATATCATGTAATAAGCATATACTATCTCTCATTTCTTTGATACATGTTATAGATGCTTGTAGTAAGCCCTTCTATATGCTTAAACAAAGTAGATTCTCTTGGTAAATGTATGTGATGGTTATTTAGGAGGTTAAGTTGGTGACTTGGCTACACATTGATTTTTATTTCAATTTAAGAGTTACATTCAATAGATTTCTTTATCAAGAATACATTCATTATTATATTATAAATACAAAAAGAAAAAGTATTCCGAAATTTATCGACAATTTCATGAACAAACTCACCACTATATGAAGGTTATATTAGTAAAGAACCCCTCAATGAAACACCCTTAAATAGTTAGGCCAACCTTAGTATCCTAGACCAAATAGTAGAGTAATGAGTTAGACGTTATGTATATATATAATTTAATAGATCTACCATGTCTACCTCTTTATATGGTTTGGTTGACTATAGGTTAATCCTTTAAGGGGTGGAGTTCTATACCTTAATAGAGTAAGAGATTAATTCAACTATAGATTTGTTTGAAATTTAGTATGCATGTCCCAAGTAAGCCGTAGGAAAATCTTCCAAATAAGGTTGAACTAATATTAGGATAATCAAACCTTTCTAAGTTGGATACCATGTACATTAATTGGATAACCTAAATGAATCCATACTCTAAGTGGTACTTGTCAAGGTAAGGTAAGTTTTTAGTATGGGAGAACCCAACCGGTTGAAAAATTAAAAGGGATTTAAGGATGTAAAAGTTAAGTAACTTGACATGATACAAGTTGATCTTCATGGCCTTATGCACTTACTCATTATAAAAAGAATGATACAGATAATTTACCTTGCAAACTATATTAAGAATTTAAGAAATGATTGACTGTAACAAAAATTAGATCATGGCCTGATATGGTAACAAATAAACTTGAGTCATGAATAGTTAAGTTGACACTAATTATAGTATGGTCCCATAAACAAGCGTCATTACAATATGAAATAAGATTGTAATGGTCAACCCTATTGAATGGCATACTATACACCACAATTATCTTATGTGCATAGTAAAATGTGTAAATAATTAAAACCAAATGTGACACCATAACTAAGAGGTTGCATTTAGTGGATTAGTCATGGTAATTGATGTAAATAAAATCTCTCAATAAATCCTATAAAAATGGATAAATTAATATGTTCCACACAAAAATGTAATTAAGATGATGACAGACATACCCACAGACAAGAATATGAATGGGTAGATTTGGATACAAAATCCTCTTTAGGGGATGGAATGTTGTAGCACAACCAAATCTAGATTTATATATCAACCCTTCCTCTTCTAGTTCCCATTTTTAATTATATTAGTGTTGATTCGACTTGCACTAATTTAGATATAATTAGGAGTATATAGTCTAGAATCATAATTATTATTGTAAATATTACTTGTCTGACTTTTTAGGATAAATTAATTTATTAAGTCTTCAATTAGGAGTTAATTGTACAAATTCATGATCTAGTTAGTTTTGATCCTAATTTTGCATTCTAAAATCATTAAATCTTAATCGATAGAATGAATCTGATAAACATGAAATAATATATCAAAATGATTAAGAAACACATAAATGCATTAATTGAGTGTTTAATTTACAAGTAATAAATTAACATCACACATTTTCTATAGGTGAAACTACTGTTAAAATTTTATTCCTCACATATTGTCTAGTCACCATGTCAAACTTTTAGATCAACCATATTTCATATGACTACTCACTTAATTGGTTGAAGATCCTTTAATATGAATACATATACAATAATTACTTTTATATACCATCATCCACTCCCTTTCTCCCTGTAACTTTTGTGTAGGCACCTTCTTTCACACACACAATGCGTCTCATACACTCTTGAAATGTAAGAGCCACTAATCTCTAGTGTTAAATGTTTCCTCCTCCGTTTCCTCTTCTCCCTCATCGCTCTCTATTTCTTCCCCTTGTTCTTATCTTCCTCAATTCCTCTCTCTCCTCTCCTTCATCCTCCCCTCTTCCTCACCCTAACCCTAACTATGGATTATCCCCTCTTCCTTCAGCCAACGACCATGGTAGTAAGACTTTTGCCTACTATTGTAGTGATATGCAGTGGATCTTCTGGATTCAAGAATGACCAAACTTTCTTATTCCTTCACCATTATGGCCACCACCACTAGTAGACAAGAACCATCTCCCTCCTTCCATCTTCCACCTAGATGTTAGTTCATCATCTTCTTATCATTCTTGTGCCATTTCCGCCACCCATAAAGGCCTCAACTACTCTACGGACCACTTACTATAGTAGAATTTTCTCACCCTTTCCCCACCTCATCAACAACCACCACTGGGTATTTCTTCTCCACTCATTTCCTCTTCCTCTAGTCTTGGTTCTACTCAATGAAAATGTGAATCTCTATCACTACTAAGACATCATAGATGACGCAAGACTCCAAAGATGCCAAAATAATGCAACACATACTTTTTTATCCTCTATCGAGCCTCCTCCTCTACCTCGCTTCCTCATCCACCAATGTGGAAACCACCTACACTTATCCAGACGATCAAAAACAAGACATCACTGAAACTAAGATGTAGACTCATCTCAACCATTGTATATGAGAATGTTCAACAAACAACTACAAGACTGACACCTCTCATGTTACAACCCCAACTTTTGGGTTCATTTGGTGAGAAATGTAATTTCTCATATTAAAGATAATGGAACAAATAATTATTTAATTTGTTTTGAATAAATGAGTTTCGTTTACAATAGCCTTGTTGGTTGTTTTGTGGGCTTTATTGGCTATTGGGCCCAATAACAAGGAAAAGACAAAAGGAACTCTATTATTAATAAGAAATGGAGAAAAGAAAAATGTAGAAACCTCTAGAAGGCAAAAGAATTTAATCCAAAGGTGGATTTCGTGCCTCTTGGGTTCCTTGGGTTCCAAGGAGTCCAAAGTTGCAAAGATAATGCAACAAGAAAAGAAAAGATCAATGAAGTATTTCTTTATTAAGAAAGAAATTGAAAATAATGATAAAAAGTGGAAAATAAGTGGAAAGAGGTATAATTGAGTTATCCTTGGTTGATTTTCGTATCCAAAGGATTCCTAATGTTAAAAGGAATGACACTGAGGAAAATAAAAAGAAAGGTAAAGAGAAATCCTTAGAAAGATATATTTTAATAAGAAATAAACAAGATAATGGGA
The DNA here is from genome assembly GCA_963693085.1 of Alisma plantago-aquatica. Classification (NCBI taxonomy): domain Eukaryota; kingdom Viridiplantae; phylum Streptophyta; class Magnoliopsida; order Alismatales; family Alismataceae; genus Alisma; species Alisma plantago-aquatica. The sequence continues at coordinate 857,076,260 of OY856409.1, read as the reverse complement.
AATAATGGAAATATATGCATCTAGAAGGATAATAAGTATCCTTAAAAAGGAATTTCGAAATCTTAGAGTTTCATGGGGTCCAAGGAGCCCCAATGGAGAAAAGAAAGAGAAAATACCAATAATAGAAAATAAGAGGATAATATGATGCATAATGAATGAATTTTGTGGTATTGTTAAAGAGGTGGTATTTTCTATTAAAAGAAAATATAATTTCATGACAAATGATTAAAAGGCAAGTACAAAGAGAAGAAAAGAGGTAATTATAGAATTCCTAATATCTAAGGAATAAAGGGTATCAAAGGGTTTTGTTTAAAGAGAGAATATTGGTTTTTCATGAAGGAGTATAGTTTCCTAGTAGGAAAGAGACTTAGATTCGTGAATAGCCAACCTAGGGCTTTGTTACCCACCCCTATGTAAAGGGTAGAACCTTGGTTCGAGTTCAGGAGAGATCCCACGTCTCCCTCTCTCTTCCCCATCTCCTTCTTCATGAAGTCTTCACTCAAAACCCTAAGATAAAGGAATAGCTCGACCATGGAGAAACGAGGGACCGTTAGGTAGATTTGAAGGAAGTAGGACGCTCCCACGACAACCAAGGAGGGAACAACCATCACCACCTTGCTCCCACCTTCGCACAGCACTGCAGAGGGGTTTACAGCACGACCTTGGGTCGTAGGTCTAGTGACCCTGCACTCGGCCATCCGGGCCAAGGGTGGAAGCTTGGGCGGATGCAGTGGAGGGTGTCAGAGGTAGAGCAGCAGTCGCCGGTGGCCTTTGGGTCTAGGAAGGAGGTGTAGAAGCCGCACCGATCACGACTAGGGTGGTGCAATAGAGTTGTGCAAGGTTGAAGAAGATGGGCCAGTCATTGGACCGTTATGCACCTCCGTGGGCTAAAGAAACGTTTAACTTAACCGAGGGCAGTTCTGACTTTTCGAAATGTTTTCAAACTAGCCGAGCAACGTTGCATGGAGCAGGCGATGTGGCATCCTATGATTGGTCCAAAAAGGTAATCCTTGTAAAATTCATAACTAAATAATGGTAGCTCGGATTGGTACATATAATTATGCATTTTTCTCAGAAAAATGAGAGGAATTCATTAAAAATGGTTTTAGAGGCTAATTCCTCTTGTATTTTGAAAAGTAGTGTACAATATCAATTTAATGAATTAAAGATTAAGAAACCCTATTTTGAGATGATTAATGTAATTAGTAGAGTTTAATGGATGATTAAAGTTTATTTTAGCCTGTTAATCATGAAAAGACACATTAAGATAAAAAGGATGAACTCTGTACGTAATTGGTTTAATTTAGAGTTTCATGTGCATAAATATGATTTAATGGGCCTTGAAACCCTAATATTAGTAAATGTGACTTTTAATGGCTTTAATTGTTCAATTTCATGATTAAAGTTGAGATACGGTAATTCTAAGCTATTTTGAGTATAAAAGTTCCTAATTATGGATAAATACCCTTAATATAGTAATTTGGGTTTTCTAATGGATAAAGGTAGAATTAATGACAAATAGAGTTCATATGTGAATTAGACCATAATGAACTATGAATTGATGATAGTTGAGCATAATGATCATTTCATGGATTAAAAGGATAAAAATGGTAGCTTTAATGTAAAAGAGGCTTAATGGACTTAATTGATGGTTAATTGTGCCTTTAATCCGAGATTATGGTTAAATGTTGTGAAAGGTAACCTTAATATCTTTTGTGAATAATAGATGAGATAATTAGGGTTTGTGAGTAATTTATATAAAGATTAGGATTTAAAATAGTAAAAATGAAGTGAAACCCTAATTGCAATGGAAACGCTAAAAGTGGACTAGAAACCCTAGGAAGCGAGCTAGGTTTAATATATCTTGATGGCATGATCAATAATAGGAAATTGTATGTATATTTCAAGATCTCATTATGTGCTTGCTTGCCTAATTGGATTTCTTGATTGAATGGATTATTTAGTCTCAAATCAGCCTGACAGGTATGTGGTTATGCTTATGGATAATCACTTTAGTTTCACGGTGATTCCCGAAAGTTTTATCGGTTGCCTGAAAATAACTGCTTGGATGACTTTTATGTCATGCAACTATAAAGTGACTATGATTATCACTATAAATATGTTTATATAACTGGCTTAGATCGGGGTCCTCCTCTTTGGCTTTGCAAATGCTAAAAAGGGTAACCTAGAGCAAGGTCTAGGCTATCATGAGTTAGAAATTGGTCTACCCACGTGTAGTGCTGTAAGACTCTTTAGCACACCATGAGTTAAGGAGTGGTCTACCTATGGGTAGTGCCATGTGACTCAACCCTAGAAACTGATTCACCTGTTAAGTCGGATCATGAGGGGTTTAATGGGGATCTACCATAAGGAAGGTAGCATCCAGGTCTACTGCAGGGACAGTGCAAAGGGCATGATATGTATGGATCATGCAGTTATATTTAAAACATAAAGTTGTTTGTTAAATCATAGTTGACTGCAATATATTATTACAGTTAATTGCATGATTATTGTTTCCCCCACATACCAGCTTTTTGCTAACTGACGTTTTGTTTGTCGGCATTTTAGGTACAAGTGAAAAGAACAAACAGTAAAGTGGCATATGTGAAATTAAATATGAATTAAAATACAAAGGAGGATTATCTAGAATAGACTCTAGATGTGGATAAAAGTAGATATCCAAGTTTTTGAAAAAGGTATGTAAAGTTAAATTTTATTACAACATTTCAGTATAGTTAATAGAATTTGATAATTGTTAATGATTATTTGTTGAACCTTTGGATCTGGAAATTGGGATAACGGCTCTGGCCTCTTGGTCTCCCTTAACTGGGGGTTACTGGGAGGCGGGGTCGTTACATTTGGTATCAGAGTGTAGGTTCCTCATTTAATCTTTAATAATTATTAAATTTTACAAACTCCGTAGAACCCAAGGGAGTTATTAGAGGATTTTATGAAAGACAGAGGTGTCTAGAAAAGGATCACGTACAGGGGCTGGAAAGATTTTCCTCCGCACCGCTAGTCGGAATACGAGGACTCCCAGATTAGTGTGACTGCCTGGCCAATGTCTTAGGATTTGACTCGAAATAAGACACCTTAGGACTCTCTCATCTTGTTCATCCCTTCTCAACTCAAATGTTGTTAAGGACCTTAAGGATTAGGGTTTTTCTCTCTTTTCCTTACCCTATTGAGGTATGGGTAAGGTTGATAAGGTCTAAGGAATCCTCCACCAAATTAATGAAAAGCATGTACTTAAGATGTCATGGACATAAGCTTAATAGATTAAGTGTAAACTGAAGAATAGATACATGCTTAGGTCGTATGACATGAGTTGTAATTGCCCTCAGGAGAGACCTGAGGCTAGAACTTCTTGTCAGGAGGATGATTAGAGAGAGTTGGTCATGGAGGTAGAGATCTCCATTAAAAGTAGAGACCTGGCACATCCTCTAAGGATGATGCTAACCCTAACCCTAAGTGGTGGTTAGAGAGAGAGATGGCATGATGAGTTAGATGTCATGATAGACCATGTGTGTGGACATGCTTTTGGGATGCCCATGACGTTATGAGCCATGTGAGGTTGGATGACCTAGTGCCTTTGGCGAACCAACCTTGGGGAGGGTGGTGCATGTTAGAGAGAAGGACAACTCCTTCAATGATGAGGTTAGAGAAGAACCTATAGAAACCCTATGGCCTGATATGAGCATGGCATAGTAGGAAACTAGAATACGTCAGTAGTGTGAGTAGTAGGTTGACACCCTGGCCGGGATAACCCATGAGATATGCATAAGGAGCTATGGATAACCTTGAGCAAACGTAAGCTTGAACATAGGCTTCACCATGTAAGGGTATGCTTTTAAGCGTGACCCACCTTCATGGAGAGAGGACCTCGGGTAGTAAGGTTGTTTGTAGGGTTAGCTCTAGAGAGAGAGAGAGAGCATGACCCATGCAATAAGGTCGGAAGCCTAGACTTTGAGATATGAGGAAAAGTGGGGAGTTGAGGATGATGCAACCTAAGGGGATGATAGTGGTTGCCTTATGCTTGATCCCTAGAGGCTGATGATGTCTTGGTTCCCATTAGAGGAACCAAACCCTAGAGAGAGGATGAGGCTTCTGGTACCTATGTTCCTATGGTATAGGTGTTTACCTTATGAGATAGGAAGAAGAGTTCCTTAGACCTAGAGAGGTTTAGTAACATGTTGTGAGGCCTTGTACCTTGTTGGTTGTCCTTGAGGAGGACTCAAATCTGAAGTGTTGCTCGAGTAGAAGGATGATAGGAAGTGCATGTCATGCCTTATACATGCTTGATTCGTGGTTAAGAGGTTGATCATGCACTTTGACACCCAAAAGTGAACCTAGGGTTCCTAGGCTTAAGAGGGGAAGTGGTGTACCTGATGCTCATGATGAGTTTTGAGTTTCTATAGATTCGAGCATGGTACTCCTCATGTTTATAGGAAAGGGAAACCCCTGTAAGTCAAAGGTATGGTTGATGAATCCCTCACAGCCAAAATGGTGGCATGAGAAGGTTTGCTCTTGATCCAATGTCGAGGATGAGAACAAGTGTGACCTAGCATGGTTTAGTAGGTGGTATGCTTATGCCTTAGTGGTTTTCTAGGGCTAAGAATGCTCATGTGGACGTCAACCCTGGAAATAAGGGTGATTGTGACCTTTGTTGTTAAGAGATAGTTTCCTCCCATCCTGGGAGAGGGACCCTTTTGTAGGGTGTATACCAATTTTGTGGGTTTTGAGGAAACATAAAGAGGTCTCATAGGATCTTGAGAAGCTAAGTACATAGTATGAGAATGAACCTATAGACCCATAGATAAACATCTCTAAGTGCATGTGGATGTGTTACCATGGAGGTAACCGGTATGGGGCCTGACCAAGGTAGGCAGGTCACCATGACCCCTATGAAAGGATGAAAAACAGCCAAGGAATGCAGAGAGAGATGATGGAGGCTTGGGTAAGGTTCTAAGTTGGACATGTACTATAATAGAATCCTAAGTCTATCCTAGGGTTAGGTAGGGATAAGACCGATGGAAGTAGGAGTTGCCTAATTCCCTAGTTGCACATGACCATAGGGTCAGGAGGTAACAACTATCATTGTCTGAGGGCCATGGGTTAGGAGATTGATCACCTTCATGAACTCATGGGACCCAAAGGGCAGATGAGCAAGGCACTCTCTGGATGAATAAGGGAAAAGGGATGACCCCAAACGTGATGGCACCCTATAGACCTAGAGGAGATGACCAAGGAATGTGTGTGGACCCAAGTAGGTTTGAGACCAGTTTTCCATGGAAGTAACTTTGATATCAAGATGATTGTGATGTAGAGACATATGAGGCACATTTCAACTTAGATTTAAAGGTGTACTGGCAGGATGGGGTGTACCATCTCTACTCTTGGAACAGGAAGAACTCTGTATTTGGACTACAACCAAATGCTTATTTCCTCTTGTTATGGGAGTGAGAGATAGGATAATACGCATGCCATACACCAAGGATAAAATGTGGTGCGAGTTGGAACGTTTCCATGAGGTATGGGGATAGAGATGATAACATACCCTGGTGGAGTGAATGCTACATGGATGGTTTACAAACACTAAGAGTATTAAGTTAATCATCTAATAGGGATGTTTTATCATGAGCTATGTGGAATTTGCAAGTGATACCATGATGATAAGCTCAGAGTTTTCTTGATGAATATAGACTTAGAGTTGAGATGAGATAATAAGTGGAATACATGGAGGTGTATGTCTTCAACGTTACTTGACACCTAAGGATGTGAAGTGGTAATGGATGCTCTGGATGAGATGCAGCTGCCTAGTTTAGCTAGAGGCTAGAAGAGGCTGTTTGGTTAACCCTAAGTTTGAAAAAGAGATATGGCTAACAATCAGATGTAATGATAACAATTGATCAAGTTAGTAGTTGTTTGGTTAGCCAGCTTAGGCCTTGATGCAATGAAAGGATGGTTGTAAAACCTCAGATGCACTTCTCTGAAAAGTAAGGTGATGAAACCCCAATTAGAGTAGTTTAGGGTTTTTGGGGAATAAATCTTGAGGAATCATGACATACAAGTGATCATGATTGAAGATCACCATACACCATGGTACTACAAAGATAGTAAGTGACAGTGGTACTTTGGATTCCTAAGATGAAGTTGCATGTGGTATGTTGCCATGTAGGCCAGGAGGTGAAGGACGAACACTAGAAACCCAATGTATTGTTATGGAGGATAAGGAGTCCCCAAGAGAGGAATGGGAGTTCATCACTATGGATGTCGTGGTAAGTCTCCCCTAGACCAAGGAAGGTCAAGATGCAATATGGGTTATGGTAGATCTCCTTACCTAGATGACACGAGAAAGAAAAGAGTACTGCCAAGGTACAAACCCAGTTGAACTACATGTGAAAGAGAGATAGTTCAACTACACCATGATGTGAGATCAAAGGTTCTTAGTTGGACCTAAAGGTTCACTTCCATAAGGTGGATGAACTGAATGTTAGTACAGTTTATCACCCCTAACTAATGGTTAGTACGATCCAGACTAGAGGGTCTGATGAGAGCATGTGTGCTCGTTCAGGATGATACCTAGAGACAGTTTTTGTCTTTTGTAAGATGTGATGATAACCACCATTGCCAGTGTCAGGATGTAAAGGAGCTCTGTAAGGGAGGTTGTGTCGGTCACCATGATGTTGGTGAAAGGACCTCGTGAAGGCCTGAAAAGGACCACAGTGAGTGCAGATGAAGTCGCTTGGATCGTATGATGGCTGAAAGGAGCCTAAGGATGACATGAGTCATAAGATGATGCAAAGTAGACTAACATGTTGTTCACTGTGGGGGAATATGTGACATGAAAATCAGACCCCTCTAAGTTATAGCTAAGAGAGCTGAGTCCCCGATGCATGGGTTCTTTTTGAGATGGTTGGTGGAGAAGGTTAAGTTTTCCCTTACCCCTCAGGATAATGTGATGTGTAATGTGTTCCATGTGTCCAATTTAGAGCACTATGTGAGGTACCCAGGCCATGTGCTGAGCAATGAACCTAGTGAGCCCCAAGGGAGGCTGAAATGACCTGAGTCACCTGTGAGATTTATAGATGCCAAGGTGAAAGAAACTCAGAGAAAAGAATATGTGATGATAAAGGTTCTTTGAAAGCACCATGGATAAGGTAAAGCCACATAGGGGCCAATGATGGACATGGAAAGGTCTTATCCTGAATTGTTTGTTTGCTTGATGGAATTGAGGACAAAATTCCTATAAGGGGGGAAGGATGTTACAACCCCAACTTTTGGGTTCATTTGGTGAGAAATATAATTTCTCATATTAAAGATAATGGAATAAATAATGATTTAATTTGTTTTGAATAAATGAGTTTCGTTTACAATAGCCTTGTTGGTTGTTTTGTGGGCTTTATTGGCTATTGGGCCCAATAACAAGGAAAAGACAAAAGGAACTCCATTATTAATAAGAAATGGAGAAAATAATAATGTAGAAACCTCTAGAAGGCAAAAGAATTTAATCCAAAGGTGGATTTCGTGCCTCTTGGGTTCCTTGGGTTCCAAGGAGTCCAAAGTTGCAAAGATAATGCAACAAGAAAAGAAAAGATCAATGAAGTATTTCTTTATTAAGAAAGAAATTGAAAACAATGATAAAATGTGGAAAATACATGGAAAGAGGTATAATTGAGTTATCCTTGGTGGATTTTCATATCCAAAGGATTCCTAATGTTAAAAGGAATTCCAATGAAGAAAATAAAAAGAAAGGTAAAGAGAAATCCTTAAAAAGAGATTTTTTAATAAGAAATAAACAAGATAATGGGAAATAATGGAAATAGATGCATCTAGAAGGATAATAAGTATCCTTAAAAAGGAATTTCAAAATCTTAGAGTTTCTTGGGGTCCAAGGAGCCCCAATGGAGAAAAGAAAGAGAAAATATCAATAATAGAAAATAAGAGGATAATATGATGCATAATTAATGGATTTTGTGGTATTGTTAAAGAGGTGGTATTTTCTATTAAAAGTAAATATAATTTTGTGACAAATGATTAAAAGGAAAGTACAAAGAGAATAAAAGAGGTAATTTTCGAAATACTAATATATAAGGAATAACTGGTATCAAAGGGTTTTGTCTAAAAAGAGAAGATTGCCTTTTCATGAAGGAATATAGTTTCCTAGTAGGAAAGAGACTTAGATTCGTGAACAACCAACCTAGGGCTTCGTTACCCACCCCTATATAAAGGGTAGCACCTTGGTTCAAGTTCATGAGAGATCCCACGTCTCTCTCTCTCTTCCCCATCTCCTTCTTCATGATGTCTTTACTCAAAACCCTAAGATAAAGGAATAGCTCGACCATGGAGCAACGAGGGACCGTTAGGTAGATTTAAAGGAAGTAGGACGCTCCCACGACAACCAAGGAGGGAACAACCATCACCACCTTGCTCCCACCTTTGCGCAACACTGTAGAGGGGTCTGCAGCATGACCGTGGGTCGCAGGTCCAGTGACCCTACACTCGGCCATCCGGGCCAAGGGTGGAAGCTTGGGCGGACGCAGTGGAGGTTGTCAGAGGAAGAGCAATAGTCTCCAGTGGCCTTTGGGTCTAGGAAGGAGGTGGAGAATATGCACTGATCATGGCTAGGGCGGTGTAGTAGAGCTGCACAAGGTTGAAGAAGACGGGCCGGTCATTGGACCGTTTTGCCCCTCCGTGGGCTAAAGAAATGTTTAACTTAACCGGGGGCTGTTCCAATTTTTTGAAATGTTTTCAAACTAGCCGAGCAACGTTGTATGGAGCAGGCGACCTGACATCCTTTGATTGGTCCAAAAAGGTAATCCTTGCAAAATTCATAACTAAATAATGGTAGCTCAGATTGGTACATATTATCATGTATTTTGCTCAGAAAAATGAGAGGAAATAATTAAAAATGGTTTTAGAGGCTAATTCCTCTTGAAATTAGAAAAGTAGTGTACGTTATCAACTTTAATGAATTAAAGATTAAGAAACCCTATTTTGAGATGATTTTAGCCTATTAATCATGAAAAGATACATTAAGATAAAAAAGGATGAACGCTGCACGTAATTGGTTTAATTTAGAGTTTCATGTGCATAAATATGCTTTAATGGGCCTTGAAACCCTAATATTAGTAAATGTGACTTTTAATGTCTTTAATTGTTCAATTTCATGATTAAAGTTGAGATACGATAATTCTAAGCTATTTCAAGTATAAAATTTCCTAATTGTGGATAAATACCCTTAATGTAGTAATTAGGGTTTTCAAATGGATAAAGGTAGAATTAATGAAATATAGAGGTCATATGTGAATTACACCATAATGAACTATGAATTGATAATAAATGAGCATAATGATCTTGTCATGGATTACAAGGATAAAATGGTAGCTTTAATGTAAATGAGGCTTAATGGACTTAATTGATGGTTAATTGTGCCTTTAATACGAGATTAAGGTTAAATGTTGTGAAAGGTAACCTTACTATCTTTTGTGAAGAATAGATGAGACAATTAGGGTTTGCGAGTAATTTATATAAAGATTAGGGTTTAAAATAGTAAAAATGAAGTGAAACCCTAATTGCAATGGAAACCCTAAAAGTGGACTAGAAACCCTAGGAAGCGATCTAGGTTTAATAGATCTTGATGGCATGATCAATAATAGGAACTTGTATGTATATTTCAAGATCTCATTATGTGCTTGCTTGCCTTATGGGATTTCTTGATTGAATGTATTATTTAGTCTCAAATCAGCCTGACAGGTATGTGGTTACACTTATGGATAATCACTTTAGTTTCACGGCGATTCCCGAAAGTTTTATTAGTTTCCTAAAAATAACTGCTTGGATGACTTTTATGTCACGCAACTATAAAGTGACTATGATTATCACTATAAATATGTTTATATAACTGGCTTAGATCCGGGTCCTCCTCTGTGGCTTTGCAAATGCTAAAAAGGGTAACCTAGAGCAAGGTCTAGGCTATCATGAGTTAGAAATTGGGCTACCCACGTGTAGTTCCATGAGACTCTTTAGCACAACATGAGTTAAGGAGTGGGATACCAACAAATACTGTCATGTGACTCAACCCTAGAAACTTATTCACATGTTAAGTAGGATCATGAGGGGTTTAATGGGGATCTACCATAAGGAAGGTAGCATCCAGGTCCACTGCAGGGACATCGTAGAGGATATGATATGTATGGATCGCGTAGTTATATTTAAAACGTAAAGTTGTTTGTTAAATCATAGTTGACTGCAATATATTGTTACAGTTAATTACAGAATTATTGTTTCTCCCACATACCAACTTTTTACTGACCGACATTTTGTTTGTCGACGTTTTAGGTACAAGTGAAAAGAACAAACAGTAAAGTGGCATATGTGAAAATTAAATATGAATTAAATTACAAAGGAGGATTAGATAGAATAGACTCCAGATGTGGATAAAAGTAGATATCCAAGTTTTTGAAAAAGGTATGCAAAGTTAAATTTTATTACAACCTTTTAGTATATTTAGTAGAATTTGATAATTGTTAATGATTATTTGTTGAACCTTTGGATTCGGAAATTGGGATAACGACTCTGGCCTCTTGGTCTCCCTTAATTGGGGGTTACTGGGAGGCGGGGTCGTTACATCTCACCTCATACAACAAAAATATTCAGTAACCGAATCCACCTTATTAGACTGTTTGGGTGCTGAGGTCCTAACTGGAGTTATAATTTAGTTAAAACCTACAAAAATTGAAACATCTTCATACCTACCTTCAAGTTTATATTCTAAAGATATTAAGAGTTTCTCCCAAACTTGCAACCCCATCCATCCTCCATCATTTCTAATCCCAATCATTATTTGGGTCTACAAATCCAACTTGAGCTCACCCTTTTTCACTCTACTGCATTCCTTCCTCGACCCATAGCTACATGCACCACCAGGTTTTCCCATCACCATCATATATCTCGATGGTAGCTTCCTCCCCTCTATAGAACTCCAAAGGTCAAACTGAAATTCCTAGATCTCATGACAAACTGATGAAGTCACATGCTGGCTCCAACAACGATCACGTCAAAGGGATCCAATAGAGGAAGTATTAAACGAGCTCACACACCATATTTTGATCACATGAGATTGTTTATCTAAGACTAGTTCAAGTTCATTAATATGTGTCCAAGTTATATTACAAAAAACTATATATAATTGTACATAATACTAATAATGAGTTAGAGAATGACTAAGATAGTAAAAGTCATATATACATATATAATCATAGTAGTTATTCTTTACTTAGTTTATCAATTATAGTGGTATACACACAAACACATGCACACACATACACACACACACACAGATATATATATATATATATATATATATATATATATATATATATATATATATATATATATATATATATATATATATATATATATATATATATATATATGTGTGTGTGTGTGTGTGTGTGTGTGTCTATGTATATATCCTTTCATTCATTTACCTATGGGTATCCTAGATTTTCACTACCCGTGCATCCTGAAAAGTAACTATATGGTCAAAAAAGTAACTCTCTGGACAAAAAAGTAACTATGTTGATAAAAAAGTAACTATACAACTAAAATAGTAAAATCGAATAGAATATACAACATATATATGTAATTGTATATTTGTTATAGTTGTTATAAATGTAACTGGCTATGCATGAACAGTAACAGTTTGCAAGGTAAAGTAACCCTCTACATGTGTAAAGTAAGAAACTCCCAAAAAAGTAACCAAAAGAGGGGGCAGGTATCTACCCGCGCAGGTATTAAATATGGGCCATATATATATATATATATATATATATATATATATATATATATATATATATATATATATATATATATATATATAGAGAGAGAGAGAGAGAGAGAGAGAGAGAGAGAGAGAGTCATGCTAGAATACACTTGAGTGTACAACTTTCACACTACACTCAAGTTATGATTACATATGTAGAGATCATTTTTTTGACAAATCCAAAAAATTAATGTTCATTGTTATAACAATGCAAAATTTGAGCTCATTTGGATTCTTCTAAGTCACTCTTTTATGGTCAACAAAATTGATGCACAAAACTAATTTGAATTGTTTCATTTTTGTTGCCTTTAGATGCATGACCTATAAGTGTCCAAATTAGCTCAAATTTTGTAAACAGTATGTTCATAAGATACTTAAGAGGATAAAAGGTTTAGGTTTTCAAAATAAATGTTGCATGAAAGAAAAATGACTTGAGTGTATTGGTCTCTGCTACAGTTGAGTGTATTCCACCTTGACTCTCTCCTCTCTCTTTCTCTCTCTCTCTCTCTCTCTCTCTCTATATATATATATATATATATATATATATATATATATATATATATATATATGGGTGTTCATTCATTTCCCGCGCGGGTAGCATGGATTTTCGCTACCCTGTAGCCAAAAAAGTAACTCTCCTAGCTAAGAAAGTAACTCTGCTGTAAAAAAAGTAACTATGGTGTTAAAAAAGTAACTCTGCTGGCCAAAAAAGTAACTCTGTACAAAATATACAACAGATATATATAAGGACGGGTTTTTTGATTTTGGAGGGGAAAATGATATTATTTTTGGCTCAAATTGTTTGGAGAGATAGACAAAATAGTCCTCTACAATTTCGAAATTTTTTTTTTGAAAAAAAGTGCTCGGAAGGGTGGGCAGGTAGCTACCCGCGCGGGCAATAAAGATGGGCCCTATATATATATATATATATATATATATATATATATATATATATATATATATATATATATATATATATATATATATATATATATATATATATATATATATATATATATATATATATATATATATATATATATATATATATATATATATATATATAGGGCCCATCTTTATTGCCCGCGCGGGTAGCTACCTGCCCACCCTTCCGAGCACTTTTTTTCAAATTTTGTTTTTCGAAATTGTAGAGGACTATTTTGTCTAGCTCTCCAAAACATTTGAGCCAAAAATAATATCATTTGCCCCTCCAAAATAAAAAAACCCGTCCTTATATATATCTGCTGTATATTTTGTACAGAGTTACTTTTTTGGCCAGCAGAGTTACTTTTTTGACACCATAGTTACTTTTTTTTACAGCAGAGTTACTTTCTTAGCTAGGAGAGTTACTTTTTTGGCTGCAGGGTAGCGAAAATCCATGCTACCCGTGCGGGCAATGAATGAACACCCATATATATATATATATATATATATATATATATATATATATATATATATATATATATATATATATATATATATATATATATATATATAGACACACACACGTATATAGGGAAATACATAAATAGTAGCATATAACTAGTCTATAAATGCTAATCTAGAAAGTTAGTTACACATACTAAAGTGAATGATACTTAGGATAATGAGTAAGTACCTAAGAAATTTGGTCATACTAATAGTATGTCATCACAATATTATATATTCATGGAAGTCTATAATTCTTATATCTTTCATAATCGCTAGAAGTCAGTCAGTGATATGTATTACATAGTTAATTAGTGAATAGGACATATTATATATGCAAAAGTGGTTTTGATGATAACTTAGCCTAGTTGCTCTATTCTCTAAATTGTCCATATTAGTGTTAATAAGTATATGTGTTAATAATTAAATAATTAGTAATTAGTAATTTAGTATATTAGCATGTATAAATCTTATTCATGTCATGAATTAAAACCCTAGATTCTTATTACCAGCCTAAGAGAAATTTTGAACCTACACAATTATAATACCAATAATCATCATTTATATCATGTCCTTAAGTATCCAAATTTATAAACCCTAAATGTCACTAAGTGATACAAGTTAGGATAAGAATATATGTGTGACTATTTTAGGAATGTCTAAAAATGTTCATTTCAGTTTGACTAACACACATAATGTTAGGACGAAAATTTTACCTTGTTTATGTATATCAATTGAATTTACTAGTATTTGCAAAGACCAGGTATGTGCATCTTCCCAATATTTATTTGAAGATATAATGCATGAATCCAAATTCTTATCAAAGAGGCATATCTTGAGTTATTATTCTCTTATTAAATATCTTCAATCCTTTTGGAATTTCAATTATTATTCATATATTTATCTGATGATTAGTGAAATTCTACTTCTCATGTATATGGGTGCTTTGACACCAATTGTTATATGTTGGATGCTTTCATCATTTATATACTTGATATACTTTGGACTTGATTATGATATTTCATACTCTATTATGAATGTGTGGTTTTGACTAGTCACATCTAGAAGTAGATATACCATACTTTTAGGCATTTAGGTTTTTCCATATCATTGTGATTTAAGTCTTTCCAGACATTGGAATTTTATTTTCCTTGCCATATGTTTTCTATATAGGCCCTCACATTTTATCCCTCCTCCCAGACACTAAGGCCTTAGATCTCCTACCATTATATTTATAGTATGTACTGAGGCTTTAGTCTGCCTTCCCTTGGTTATAAATTAATGTGTTCAATCCCTATTTTTAGATTATGTTAGGTTGTAATAAACATGTATTAACTTATTTTATTATATTTTTGGAATTATTCAATATAGAAAGATTCTCCACTAAAATGTTCACATGATATGAATTCCTCATTTTCTAGATAACTCTTTTATTTTACCTTCTCTTAAACCCGTAATATTTTAACCCTCTTTTCACTAGGGATAACCTTGCTTTTGTCCTTGTATTCTTTTATTTCTCTAATAGTTATTTGATACAATACATTTGTATTTTTGACACACCTATTTTCTTATTCTTAATGGTGTTGTTACCAAACCACCCAGATATATGTGATGTACAAAATGATGACTCGTAGACATTCAAAATTAAGGCTATGAACTTTTAAGGGTATCTTGAGATGGACAAGATTCCCTCTGCAACTAGTCCTTAGTATATGTTGTGTAACATTTTCCTTATCTTTTAGTATGCCACTTGTGATGAGGAACAATGTATCAATTATAATGAGAATAACATTGTAATAGTTTAATTGTCTACTGCTACTCAAAGATTTTGTTAGATATATCTTACTTGAGAAATTAACATTTCAACTTTTCCATTATACATATGAGTTTACTTGGATTGAAATGATTTAGTTCTCTCACTAGTAAGCAATGGATCCCCTCTCAGGTCAAACTCTTTACATTCAACCAAAACTTGTCAATTGTAATAATAGAAAATACGATATCTATAAAACCTCATCCATAGATTAGGCCTTATGTAGATCTAATCAATATTTAGTTTCCCTAATTTGATGATTTATTGACTTATTGTGGTTTATTTTGATATATATATATGTATGAAATCAAGATTTGTCATAGTCGAATGTTACTAGAGCCTAGGTTCCTAGAGTTACACGAATAAAAGATGTCATGTATGTTCTTTTGTGTTCTCCATATCTAATGACCACTTATGCTTATGTGTATATGGCTGAACATCATATAGATCATGCAAGACTAGCTTTGTAACACTGACTGACAAAGATTGGAAGAGGGTACCAGAGTAGAGGGCACTTAAGGCAAGACCTACTTGCCTATTTTTCCTCCCTTGAACCATACAACACTAGTTGACCCTGCATTCAAGGCAATGTTTGGGCATCTGATGTCTCCCATCATGAACATGGTGAATAAGATACCTATTCCTCCTCCTAATGTACCTTCAGTACATGTTGCATCTTCTCAGGGTTAGGGGTAAACCTTTGAGAGGTTGAAGAGAATGGCACCATGGAGTATGTTGGAAAGTCTAAACTAGAGGATGAGTATATCTAATTGACAAATCTTAAGAAGGCTTTTTGAATCTTAGATAGAGCGGAGGAGGACAAGATCAAACATGCTATATACCTTCTAAAGGGCAACATTGGCCATTGGTGGGACATGGAGGAGGAGAAGAGACATGGGAAGTGATCACTTGGGCTGAGTTATGCAAAGAGTTTTTGGGCATGCACTTTCCTCAATCATAACTAGAGGAGAAGATGAACTAGTTTGAGCATCTATGTTAGAGTACATTGTCTGCTAATGTCTATGAGGCACAATTCATGGAGTTGTTGAGGTTCTTTTCTCACTTAGTTTCAATAAAGGAGGAAAGGGTTCGATGGTTTGAGAAAGGTATGAATGTGGATTTGGAATAGTTGGTATCTAATCTGGTGAAGCATGTGAAGTTCTCATCTCTCATGAAATAATTTTGGAGGATTGAAAGAAATCATCATGATATTGAGTCAACTAAGCGACCAACTCCATCCTAGGGTCAATAGTCTGGGGGTTATAAGAAGCTAATGTATTCAACACCACCACCACCACCACCACCACCACCACCACAACAACAACAACAACAACAACAACAACAACAACAACAACAACAACAATGATAATGATAATAATAACTAAACAACAACAACAACAACAACAACAACAACAACAACAACAACAACAACAACAACAACAACAACAACAACAACAACAACAGCAACAACAACAACAACAACAACAACAACAACAACAACAACAACAACAACAACATCAACAATCATACTCTAAGGCAACATTAAAGATAAGGTAAGATGTTTAGGCACAATGGTCACCCAGTAAGGGGAGAGGCTGGGGAATCCCAACATCTAG
This sequence comes from Alisma plantago-aquatica, assembly GCA_963693085.1. NCBI lineage: Eukaryota > Viridiplantae > Streptophyta > Magnoliopsida > Alismatales > Alismataceae > Alisma > Alisma plantago-aquatica. The sequence goes on along the minus strand of OY856409.1, from coordinate 857,059,576 downwards.
GGAAAATAGTTATGATTCCATCTCTATGATGGGGACATCTAGGCCATAGTAGGACAATGTAAAACCTATAATAACATCCACTCTAGTTTGTTTTGATTTGACATTAGGCAATTCTATCAACGTGGTTAGTTTTGGCATGTGAAGACATTCTTTCCACAATTTTACAAGAAGTGACATAGCAATATGGACATAGTCAACAAGGTTGTGAATTGTACAATAATTCTGGAAGAGGACAAGGCTAGAATTCTCAGGAAGGATCCTTAGGAACAACACGAAGAATTCAAGGTCGTAGTTATCTATAGGAAACAACTTGACTCTTTTCTATGACTTATCATAAAGGAGTTGTAAAACCACATGTCATTACATGTCGTATGTAACTTTTTCATTCTGGATTATATTCTTCATTTGAGTTACCTATTTTTGTTGACCTCGGTGCAACACACTTGTGTATCACTAGAGAGGCATACTCTTTTGTAACTTGCCTTATAATAGTAGACCTAGTCATCTTTTTTTGGAGACTCCTTTAGTTGGTTATGTTATTTCACGAGAGGTGTGTCCATCCCATGTCCTTTTTTTGGGGACACAACATTCAATTGGATCTCATGTCACTAAATATGTATGGAGTTTATATGATCCTACAGATGGATACTTCAGATAAGTATGAGGCTTTTTTGGACTACGGTCTAAGGGTGCACAATTCAGGGATGGTGACATCTCTTAGTCTTTCCAATAATATAGGAAGATCCTCAACATTTTTGTATGTTGTCTGCATCTTTAATAGAGGGTTATATAGGATTGTGCAAATTTCTTAGCACATGTTACAGATTCTAAAGTGCAAACTATGAGGATAGATGATTTTACGATTGTTTTAGAGTATAAAGACATTTTTACTTATGATTTTCTATACATCCCACTTCTTAGAGAGATTGATTTTGAAATCATTTGGTACCTATAAGGAAACCATAGCACAAGCACCATATAGCATGGCACTACAGGACATCTAGAAATTGGAGGTGCATCTCCAAAGGTTGTTGCATAAGGGGTTCATAAAGCCCATCACATCCTCTTCAAAAGTTCCAATGTCATTTGTAAGGAAGAAGGACACACATAAAGTGGTTGTGCATGGACTATAGACAATTCAACAAAGCAATAATGAAGAAAAGTATCAATTTCCAAGGATAGATGATATGTTTGATTGGTTGAAGGGAGATACAATGGTATTGAAGATTGATTTGAGATCTTAAGGGCCATCACTTAAGGATCAAGGCAAATGACATATCTAAGATGGTTTTCTAGACTAGGTATGGTCATTATGAGTTTGTGATTATGATGTTTGGGCTAACTATTACTCTTGTAAATTTTATGAATCTAATTAATAGAGTGTTCATATGGTATCTGGATCATTTCATAGCAGTATTCAAAGATGGCATCTTGATCTACCTCAAGGAACATGAGACATGTTTGTGTTTGGATTTAGTGTTGTCAAAGAAGCATCAAGCATACATGAATTTTATCAAGTGAAAGATATGGCTGGCTGGGTTGTCTCTTCTTGGTCATTTCAGCTTAGGGAAGAACATTTTTGTAGATCCCAAGAAGGTGGAGTTGGTGTTATAATGGATCAGCCAAAGATGACAACATATGTGTAAGGACCCTAACCTTGCTTTTGGTTGATCATGATTTCTTAGCATAATTAGGTGCTTAAAACCTTAATCTAATCTAGTGATTTTCTTTATATCATATGACAAGCTTATGTTACAAGTTTGGTCCACTTTGGACATTGTTTGAGCTAGTTTTGCATTTATGCACTTGTTGTGGACCTAATTGCAATTAACCCACTTCTAGGGTTTTTATTGCAATTTTCACATGATTTTTGTACCTCACATGTTTACACATCATGTTTGATATAGTTTCCATTTGGGGTGCTATGTCAAAACTTGGTATGAGTGATGGCATGTTGTGTTGAGATTAGGATTTTCATGGATGCCCTAAGTGGATGTTTAACCTTGGGTGTTGAGCTCTTATTTTTGGCAATCGCCAAGCTTTCTTGTGACCCATGTTTTTTGTGGTCGATGATGTTTGGTGTGCCCCCTCTGATCTTGGCATTCGATGAGGTTCATGACCCCTCTAGATCGCCAAGGAACCTAGGGTTAGAAACCATTTTCTTCGCTTGATCTCTTCATAACCAATGTGCTTTATTAGTTTCTATGTATTCTCATCGGTCGCTATGTTTTTTGGACCAAGTGTGGTCAATGATTTTTCTTATTTTGAACACCCTAGTTTCTTGGTTGAGTGTGGTTCTTGCATGGATGAGATCTTGTGGACACATGAAAATGTTTAGCATGACAACTAACCCCCTTTATCGATCTCAAACCCTATGCTATATATACCCCTATTTGCATGCATCTCATCTCTTTACATGCCTAGTTTCTTCTCTCTTCTTCCTTGGTTGTTCTTAGATCTTGTCCCCTTGGTTCTTGGTGGAGAAGAAGGTGCCAAAGATGCAGAAATGAACCGATCCACCTTGCATGTTGAGATAGGGTTTGGAGCTACCCGTCTTGTGATCGTTTGGTGCTAGCTTGTTCTTCTTCTTGGTATTGGTAAGTGAGATATCACCCTTTACCTACATTTCCTTTCTACCCTACGTCTTCTTCTTTCTGTTCTTGGCTGAACCCATGGTGTTCCATGGTAGTGCTCGAGTTACAGCTTGAAGAACTTCTCTTTCTTTCCTTTTCTACCTAGGGTTTGCTCTCTTTCTTCCTCCTTGACCTAAGGTTCGCTTTTTATTGGAGGTGGATCTATCTTGGCTGAGAGGAGTGCTCAAGCTAGGCTAGCTACCTTTTTTCTTCTATCCACCCTATTGTTGGAGTTTCTACATCAACTCTAAGGTGAGTTATATAACTTTCTCAACTACTATTGCTCGACTCTATCTTGCATGATCTTGATCTAAAACATGGTTACAAGTAGGAAGGTAGTATCTTTCATGTAGGGTTTGTGTTTAAATGGTGATTCTTGTGTATTTACCTTCTTAGACGAACCCTAACTTTTGTGCTTGAGTTTTCTTTGTGATGGAAGTTTTTATGCATGCATGTCGGTTGAAACATTAGCTTTTATCTCTCATGAATCATAGTTTTGTTTTCTCTCATGATGGTTTCCATTTAGGGTTTTGGAGTTGATCTTATTCTTGTGATTTACACCTTGATGGCCTTTTGGTTGCATGGTGATGACTAACCTATTGTATCCTTATGGTTTATGAGTTTTTGGTCTCTCCATGATCACCAAGTTTTTCCTCTCTCTTGACGGTAGCTATTTGACCTCATGTGGTGGTCATTGAGTTTGATCTTATGCAGTCGATGATACTTGTACCTCCTTGAGGGCCAAGAATCATGGTGATATGTGGTCACTGTGGTTTATGTCTTCTTTGGTTACCAAATCTTCATGCTATGTTTGGTCTCCAATGCCTTTTGTCTTCTTTGGTCTATGATGTCACCTACCTTAGTGGTCACTGAAGGTGACCAACCCCTTTGGCCGCCAAGGATGGTGACCCTAGACTTTAGCAGTCGATGCCATCTCTGACAAGACATCTTTGACCCTTCGTGGTCAATGAGATTTCTGATTGCATGGTCACTACCTAGTTCTATGGTCTATGGTTATGTTTGAACTTATTGCTTCCATGATTGTTTGATATGATAAGAATTAGGGTTTACCTTTAAGGGTGATTTTGTAACCTGAATTCATTAATGCTTGGTTTCACATGATGAAATACTCTTATCTTAGCCCGTGAATGAATATAAACCTGGGATTTTAGTAAAGATCTGTTTGACAATGTACTTCAACTATTATTTTGAACTTAACCCTAATACAAGTAAGTGATGATGACACACAACTACTTGTGTGAGTAGCATGTTAATGGAGTACTTTTTCTCTCTATCTCTATGTTTTTGTAACCCTAATTTGTTGTTACAAGAACATTATATCTATTATATACAAGATTATTTTAAACTTATGTGTCCCTCATATAGTAATGCTATGATTAGCCTTGATGAGGCATGGAAATATAATGACATTTTTGTAGGGAATGATGTGATGTTCTTAATGACCTTGGACATGGTCTTATGCTCTAATTAAGGTGTTATCATCTTTATGATGTGACAAGGATTTGGAACTTGTGATGGTATGATGATGAGTATGGATTCATGTATGGAAATGAAATAGTACCATGTAGTTCTATGATCAAGTTATATCTCATATGTTTTATATCTTTTGACATTGCAATATACACCATGTTTTGTAGAATTCTTTTAGGGTTTGTACATAACTTGATTGATGTAGTAAAAAGATACATTTTAAAATTAATTAATCAAGTGAAACCCTAATCAAGTAGTGCCCTGTGCCATAGATCCATTCTAGTATTAGCACTTGCTGTATGGTGAAACAAGTTCTCCTTTAGTGGAATCTCAGAATCATATGTTGTTGAGTATGTGTACGTTCACAAGGATGGCTGAAGTCATACCTTGATAGGGGAACGATTGAGGCCATATCTCAAATGATTATGATTCAATATATATGATGTTGTTGAGGATATTTGCGATTGTAACTCAGATGTTTGGGTTTGTATACCCTAGTTTCACTTGTAATGTTAACTTTTTAAGGATGCACTAAGTTGTTCACTAGTGCTGTGATGTATATACCAAGGGAGGACTAGGCTCTTTTGTAGCTTGACCTTATGTGTTGATGCAGCATAGTCATACTGAACGAGGGCGAATGAGATCTTAGGATTCTGACTCTCCTACAAATCTTATATGGCACTACTTTTGACTTAGCAATGGTCAGTTGGAGTTGAGTGGTACACCTCAAATCCTTAGGGCTTAATAAAAGTTGTAATACAGCCGTGTAGTATACCTATTTAGGGTTAGACACACTTCACATTGGATGTTAACCCTTACTTTGTTTCCTATACATCTTAGTTGTTATATAATGTGGTAAGAGAAATTAACTATTTAGAGGTGTTAGAATTACATGTCCCTTTATATATCTACTTGTCATGTATGTTTCTATGCCTACCTATTTAGCTTGCTTAATCTACTTAACCTACTTGAATAGCTTATCATGCTTAAATTTCTTAATGTACTTATCTTGTTTAATAATGATTCTGCTATAAACAATAACTGTTGGTTAAGAGTTATCTCTCTCACGGGGACATGGGTCTCACCTCTTGGGGGCATGGTCAAGATTTTCGTGCTAAAGAAGAGTAGCTTGGATATCAATACATGTAGAAGGTTGGATAGTTGTTTGTAGAGTCCTAAAGTCATCCCTGTACTCTTAGGTCTAAGAATGGGATGTTTTTTAGATGATATGGATATTTCCATGTGGGTTTTAGTAGTATGCTAATGTTTTTTATATGGCGTGTATATGTGGAACATTTCTTTTGTATATAGGTTATAACTGATTCCATTGGGCATATATGTAAATACCTGATATGGTACATGTTGTAATACAAGCTGATGGACCTTATGTATTGTTTTCTAGATATGATGTAATACAAGTTAATTTACCCTATTTTCTAGCTATGTGGTTAATTAGTTGTTGATCACGTGTTTTGTTTTGAGTAATCTTGTTTTGTGTGGCGAGGTGTCATAGATGATAAGTTGGTACCAGAGCATTAGGTTCACTAATTCTATAGGGACATATGTCTTAGGTTTGTGTCTGTTCTTACGTAATCTAACATATCTGATTATAGCTTATGTTTTTGTAGATATGGCTGGAGAACGTGAAGAGCATGGTATGAGTTGTTACATCATGGCAGGAGATGGCATTAGGAGGCAAGCATGGGATGATAGAGTTCTTGAGATAGGGTCAGAGCATCCTGCCACGCCTCAATTTGACCCAAAAACCATGGCCAATCTAGCATTCCAGTCCATGTTTGGACAACTTATGGCAACAATTACATATATAGCAGATAGAGTTCCCGTACCCCAAGCTAGGGCCACTGTCCCTAATGTGGAATCTCAGGGTTGTGGGAAGATGTTTGAGCAGCTAAGACATGTTGGAGCGGTCAAGTACGTGGGTACATCAGACCCGAAATATGCTTATGTGTGGTTGATGAAGCTTGAGAAGGCGTTCAAGATCTTCAACATCCCAGAAGATGACAAGGTGAAGCATACTATTTACCTATTGAAGGGTAGTGCTGGCCATTGGTGGGCCATTGAGGAGGAGAAAAGACCCGGAGTTGTGATAAGTGGGAAGAGTTTCAGTGGGGGTTTGTGAGTCGGTACTTCCAGATGATGTATTTGGATGAGAAAATAGAGTAAATTGAGAGGATACGTTGGGGCTCGATGTCGATCAATGAGTATGATGCCAAGTTTATGGAGCTTTTGAGGTTTTGTTCTCATATGGAAGTGACAGATAAGGAGAGGATCCATAGGTTTGAGAAGGGCCTAAGTACAGAGTTGTCTATGGAAACATCTTCTTTGGAGAACAAAGAGAGGTTTTCTACCTTTGTGGATTCAGTGAGGAGGATAGAGAGGTCTTCTATAGAGAAGGGTGAAGCCAACACTAAGAAGAGGCCAGATCAATTTTGGGGACATCCGTCTGGTGGCTTTAAAATGCCAAGGTTTTTGTCACCTTAGTCATAGTAGAGATCAACTTTCTCTGAGACGAGATTAGGAGTGCCATCAGAGTGGTCCCCGAGCAATGGAAGAGGTTGTAGTTTTCCACCAGTAGGAGCACATAATGTAGTGTCTGTGTCAGTGGCATGGTCTTTGAGGCCACAATATGTTTCGAAGGACTTGTCACAAGTGTGATCAAGTAGGGCACATCAAGTGGTTTTTCCCCATGAAGGATGAAGAAGTGACACAATAGTTGAGGTAGAGTCAATGGGGTTCCCAGAAACTATAGTTCAACAATGGTGGTGGTAGAGGACGCAATCAGACATTGTAGGCGGAATTGTCTGGGTTAGCTAGTAGAGGGCATGGATGACAATAGGCAATGACTAGATTCTACACTATGAGTCATCCAGAGGGCTTGGTCAATCCACGAGTCGTGATAGGTCATATGGAACATTTTGATTCTGACTTATCTACATTTTTCATATCTATTTTGGTTGACCCATGTGTGACACAATATTTTATCACTAGAGAGGTGATAAGTAGCTGTAATCTGCCTATTTGTAGTAGATGTGACAGTCTTCAGTAAAACCCCCCCTTTTTTGGTTCTGTTTAGTTGTAGGAAGTGTGTCCATCTTGCTTTCTTTCTTTCTTTCTTAGGACACAACATTCAAGTGGATCTTATGTCACTTGACATGCACAGATTCAATGCGATCCTTAGGATGGATACCTTGGAGAAGTACAAGGTTGTTTTGGATTGTAGTTCCAAGGTGGAAACGTTCCATGACGGAGATTCTTCTTGGATCTTCCAAAGAGATAGGATGATTCTTCCTACGTGTTTGGTGTCAGCTATGGCAGTAGAGAGGTTGATGAGATAGGGGTGTGAGGCTTTCTTGGCACATATTATGGATAACAAGGTGAGGAGTCCTAGTATATAGGAGGTTTCAATTGTGTGAGAGTTTAAGGATGTCTTTCCTGAAGAGTTTCCTGGTGTCCCCCCTCATAGAGAGATTGATTTTGAGATTGATCTTGTTCTTGGAACACAACCTATAGTGCAATCACCCTATAGGATGGTACCAATGGAGATGCATGAGTTGAAGAAATAGTTACAGGATCTGTTAGAGAAGGGTTTCATTAGACTAAGCACTTCCCCTTGGGGTGCTCCTATGTTGTTTGTTAAGAAGAAGGATGGTTCCATGAGGTTGTGTATAGATTATCGATAGTTGAACAAGGTCATGACCAAGAACAAGTCTTCGTTGTCAAGGATAGATGACTTGTTTGATTAGTTGTGAGGTGATCTTGTGTTCTCAAAAATAGATATAAGGTTAGCATATCACCAATTGAGGATTAAGGTGTATGATATACCTAATACAACTTTCAATTCTATGCATGGTCACTATGAGTTTGTGGTTATGCTGTTTGGGCTAACCAACGTGCCAACATCTTTTATGGACTTGATGAACAAGGTGTTTAGACCCTATGTGGATCAATTCATGGTAGTATTCATTGATGATATCTTAATATAATCTAGAAATAGACAATAACATCAACATCATCTATGCCAGGTGTTGATGTTGTTGAGGCAGCACAGGTTGTATGCCAAGTTCAGCAAGTGTGAGTTCTGGTTGATAGAGATATCTTTTATGGGTCACATCATATCTCCTAAAGGTTTTTGTGTAGATCCTAAGTAGGTACATTCAGTGATGGAATGTGAACAACTTAAGACACCGACTGAAGTTTGAATTTTCCTAGACTTGGTAGGTTACTACAGAAGATTCATCAAGAATTTTAGTGTTGTGTCATTTCCCCTAAGAAAGTTGAGCAGGATGTCATCTTCATCATCATCTGTAGATAGGGAACAATTACATGCTTTGGTGTGCCACGATCTGGACATGTAGGTGTCACTTCTATAGATGAATGTCCAATAGTTAGAAGTTTCCTTATTGGCAGGCTTGTTTACACAGTTGCAAGTGAAGCCTACATTGATGCAATCAGAGATGCACATTGAGATGATACCATGATACCAAACATCTGGGAAAAGTTTGGCAGTAAGAAGTGTGATGGTTTTCATGAGATAGATGATGGGATAGTTTGCTTTCATAATAGGATAATGGTTCGAGTTGCTGAAGGCTGGAGGAAGATGGTTATTGAGGAAGCTCATTCCTCTATGTACGTGATGCACTCTGGAAGTGCCAAGATGTACCATAATATGAAGGATCCGTATTGGTGTCATGGTATGAAGTGTGATGTGGTAGAGTTTCTTACTAGATGTCCATTTTTGTAGCAGGTCAAAGCAAAACATGAGAAACCTACAGGGATAATACAACCTTTACTGACCATAGTGGAAATAGGATCATATTACCATGGACTTTGTGGTTGGTCTTCCAAGGACAACCAAAGGTCATGATTTCATTTGGGTGATAGTTGATAGGTTGACCAAGTCAGCTTACTACTTACCAGTCAAGATGATGTATACAACAAATAAGTTGTACCAGTCAAGATGATGTATACAACAGATAAGTTGTACCAGTCAAGATGATGTATACAACAGATAAGTTGGCACATATATATATGTTGATGTGATAGTCTGTTTGCATGGCGTTCCACTTACCATAGTATTTGAAAGAGGCCCGTAGTTTACATGTCATTTTGGGAGTGTCTGCATACAACTATGGGGACACAACTGAGGCTTAGCAAAATCTTTCACCCACACACATATCGTCAGTCTAAAAGGATCATTTGAACTTTAAAAGATCTATTGAAAACTTGGGTGTTGTAGTTTCTTAACAATTGGGATATGCACCTAAGTTTGATAGAGTTTGCCTACAACAACAATTGTCAGAGGAGAATATACATGGAACCATATGAATCCTTGTATGGGAGACGATGTCGGTCACCACTTTGTTGGTATGAGATACTTGAGTATCAACTTTTAGGTCCTGAGCTAGTACAATAGACTACAGAGAAGATCAAGGTGATACAACAACAGTTGAAGGCAGCCTAAGACAGACAAAAGTCTTACATTGATTACTGTCATAGGCCATTGGAGTTCCAAGTTGGAGACTCTGTGTACCTTAAGGTTTCCCCTTAGAGTGGCGTGCTGAGGTTTGGTAAGTATGGTAAAGTTGGATCCTAGGTTTATGAGACCATGCCCTATCTTGGCACGTATTGGGAAGGTGGCATACAAGTTCTAATTCTGCCAGACTTACATAGGTTGCATGATGTCTTTCATGTGTCCATTCTGAGGAAGTGTCACCTCAATACAAAACAAGTTTTACAGCGAGTGGAGGTTGAGATGGAGGAGGATGTGTCGTATGTTGAGGGTCTTGTGTTGATCTTGGATAGGAGGGTGAAGAAGATGTAGGAGAAGGATATAGTTTTAGTTAAGGTTTTATGGCATCACTTGGTGTAGAGGAATCCACGTGAGATTTAGAGGATGAGATACATAGGAAATACTCATCTTTGTTTGTGTAGGATTTCGGGGGCACAATCCTAGTTAGCGGTTTATGGTTGTAAGATCCCTAACCTTGATTTTTGGTTGATCATGCTTTATTAGCATAATTAGGTTCTGAAAACCTTAATCTATTCTGGTGATGTGTGTAACATCCTTGACCTGGGTTATGCTTAACCCTAGATGTTTTGCTAAATAAATCTGATTATATGCTTGCCCTTATCTCTTGAAAAGTAATTAAGGCTCAAGAGGAACTTATATTTCAATTTCTGTCCTTTTTGAATAATGTTGAAATAATGTTTTACTTGTTTTGGACTAAAATGCAAATTACTCAAGTTGAGGGGTTAAATTGCAAATTGTGCATGAAAAAATGTTCCTCATATGTTGAAGCATCATAGGAATGAGTATGATGTAGTATTATGGCTTCTACAAGCCTAAATAATAAGAAAGAGCCTGTTGAGAAATGTTTGTGCATTAAAACCTAGTTTTGGTGTAATGTGCAATTTACCCAAAATCTAGGGTTCAATATGAAAAATACCACTTCAAGAGGGCCCCTAATGATTCTTGGAATCATGTAGAGAAAAGAATTTGAGAGGGGCGCCTCATTTGAATCATTTTGGAAGAAAGAGAATCTTGATATTAAAATAATCAAGATTTAAGCATAATTGGAACTTTACTTCAAATTAATGCAAAAATAAATATGTTAATCGAAGTGCCCTTCAACCAAAATGGTAATGGTTGAAATTAGATAAGGTTAGAAAAGCATGTGCCTTGCAAATGCACGAAAATATCTAAGTGAGTGGAGAACCCACTCACATTAGTTAAATCAAAAGTAATATCCACTAAAAATGGGATATTAGTATTATATGATTTAAGGTGCTTAATTTTGTTTTCCTTAATTCATGGATAATGAAGATGAATTCTAAGGAAGGTAATATGACTTTGCATGCAAGGAATTGATGGGGGGAGTGGTGGCACCAATTTTGGAATTAAAAGGATTTTATAAAATATTTTCTCTCTCATTGAATTTCTTATAAAAACACCTTTTACAACTCAATTGAGAGGCTTTTTCGAAACCACTTCCACTCTTTGCTTGCAAAAACCACCAAGGGAGCTTTGGAGGATCAGGAGGACGACCCCCAACCTGTTGGTAAGCTCCATGACCTCTTTTCACCTTGATTCCATGGTGGAAATCGAAAATCAATGCATGATTTCTTCTTATCTCCATTCCATCTTCAATTCTAGACATTCCTTTTCACTCAAAGCTTAAGGATGAGCTTGGGATAGTGGAAGGTGTTTATTTCACCATTAAAGACGTGGAGGTTGAAGCTTTGAAGCTCAATTTATGGCGGGTTATATAACTTGAACCCTTGAATGTTATTATTGATTTCATACCTCTATCAATTGTTGATCCTTTCTTCATTCTCAAAATTTTATTTGATTGATTGATACAATCACCATGAAAATAACTGCAAGCTTCGTGCATTTATAGCTTGATGATGATGACATCATCATAAACACACACCTCCACAAATATCTATTGCAAATAGTTTCAAAATTTGGTCCAATCGGTTTCACCAAATCGTTTGGTGACCAAACGGTTTGCAAACCGTATGGAGGATTGGGTTCCAAACCGTTTGGAGTGGTTGACCAAATGGAGGGGGTTGACCATTTGAGGGGGGGTTGCTGATGTGTTGAATAATGATCCAATAGAATTAATTGATTTCTTTCTAAAGGTTCCATGATTGGATAATCTACCTATTGCAAACCCTAATTAGGTGAAGTGGTGAAAACTCTTATTGAATCCATTCGATTTCAAGACAAATTGGACCAAATGGTCTTGAGACCGTTTGAGTCGAAACAGTCTTGAAACTGTTTGGGATCAAACGGTCTCAGGACCATTTGGAGGTCATAAGCTAAGGTGGATTGTTTGGAGATTCAAGAGTCAATGATTGATGTAGTTAACTAGTTCAATTGTTGAAGATTTCAATGGTGCAAATAATGATCGATTGGTTGATGGAAATCTTTAGGTGACTCTTTCAGTTTTGAGGCTGACTTGGACCTAACGGTGTCGAGACCGTTTGAGTCCAAATGGTCTTGAAAACGTTTGGGGTCAAATGGTCTCAGGACTGTTTTGAATCAAACAGTTTCAAAATCGTTTGGTGTTGAAATGCCAAAACCGAATGGAGGTCTAAAGTAATCAAATAGTTTGGAGATTTAAGGTGATGATTGATCCATTGATCCAATGGTTGATAATAATGATTATCAATGGCAGGTACAAAGGTTGAAACCCTAAAGTACCTAGATGATCAGTACCTTTAGAATGGTTAACCCTAAAAGCTTATGAAAGCAATGTCTCAATACACTATGTCAACCATAGTTGTATATATTTGATTGAAAGGTTGATGTAACCTAATCAAGTTGAGAGGATGATAGAAAGGAATTCATACATGAGTATTAATGATGAAGAATATGTGATTAGGGTATGATCCTTGGTAAAGAGATCATGAAACCCTAATCGAGTGGGTTAATAAGCCATAATCTTAAAATTTGGGCAATCCTGAGTGAAACCCTAACCTAGGGTAATGATGTAACCCTAATTACGGGTGATTCTTTGTGAAACCCTAATACAGGGTAATGCTATGTGAAACCCTAATACATGGTAATGCTATGTGAAACCCTAATACAGGGTGATTCTATGATCAAACCCTCATACATGGTGATGTCAAGTGAAACCCTAATTTCAGGAAATTTTATGTGAAACTCTAATGTAGAGTGATATTATGTGAAACCCAAATATGGGGAGATGTTATGTAAACCCTAGTTGACAAAGATGGGAAACTCTATTACTAATAATGGAATAGTTATTAAATTATAGATAAGTGAAATACCTAAAGAGGTTGATAATGGATATCTTTATATCAATACTGCCTTAACTCAAAGATGAGTCCATATCATTAGCAATGGTTGCATATTCTAAATAAGTGACTTAACCCGGCCGGTGTAGCTCATGTGGTTGGCATAGTGTCCCCCTCTGGGGGGAACCTGGGTTCGAGCCCCATGCTAAGCGTTGTATTTACCACCCGCCAGCTATCCGGGCTATGGCTGGGAAAAGAACGCGAGGGCAGCCTATAAAGGTTGTCATAATCCTTCAATTAAGTGACTTATGACCAATACATTACATGATAAATGTGATGAACTGGTGCATAAAGTATTAGGATGGGAAATACCCTAATACATGCTAAGTTGATGAATTCATGTAAGACATAGGTGACGAGGGAAGTGATACATCAAGATATGATAGATATCACATCCAACACCCAAGATTGATATACCTTGGTGCATTTTAAATCCAATATACTTGGATGGGTAACACATGAAGTGTGTTATGCCAATTGTTACATTATGATGTAATGCAATTTGATAAGTGTAGGTTAACATGCCTTATGAAAAGGTTAATCCAAATCAATAAACATGATTAAATACTTATGCTCTCAATGTTGGCTCATAGCTGTGTGAAGTAATGAAATAGGGCTCAATCATTAGTAACATGATCCTGAGAACCTAAATGATTATTTATGGAAAACCCTGATGGAGGGTGATGATATGTAAGAGAAATCCTAACCCTAAAAAGGTAATAATGGTATTACTTTGTGTTGCATGGTGTTGATATGTAAGCATTATAATTGTTATCAGGAAGCACTAATCATGCATGTATCATGAAAAGATGAACATAGCCAGGTATGAGCTATGATGTTTCTTTTATTCAAGTTGATAATGAGCCATAATATGCCTTGTTGCCTACTAAGAGGTAACAAGAGGTGAAATGAGCTTTGTGAGCTATGTAGAATGCTTGTGTAGCAAGAATCATGATTACTTTGGTCAGATGACCTGACGGTATTAAGTTACATGATAAGTGGTAACAAGTATTCTATGATGAACTGAGGTTTTGAATACCCATATTCTATAATTGTGATGATGAACTTGCTAAGAAATGGAAATGTGCCTGATGAGATGAGGGATTAAGATCCCAATACTTTATTAAAAGAGTATGGCTACATGCCATGAATCCACAAAACAATACTAGGAATTAGCTGTGTGATCTAAGCCTGAAGAGAGTATATGCTATGACTATAACTCTATAGCAAAGGTGTCAATATACCCTGGCAAGCTAATTGTAGTTTGATACGTGATATCTCTGCCATATAATCTCGTACTGACTGAGAAGGTTGATGTTACTCTACTTAGCATATCCTAGAAGGATAAATGTTATACATGTGCTTTAATTCCCCACTAAATAAGTATCATGCTGACTTATCAAGTTATAGGTGAAATGCTCAGAATAAGAATACTGCTCTAATCTATTTAGACATCGATCTATCTGCTGTTAAATATATAATTCCTCTACTCAGTGTTAATTCAATAACTGCAATAATAATGTTTTGGCGGAGAGTTATATCTCTCACTGGGGAAATTTACAATTGTCTCACCCCCGTGGGATCCACATTTTTAGGTGGAGACGGACGAGGAGGTAGGAATCCTTCAGTAGGTGAAGGACAACAGCAACACCATGAATAGCAGTGAATTCTCAGCTAGAGACACTGACTATCAAGTTTTTTTTTATGTGTGAATAGAGTCCTATGTGTCGTCTTTGTACTCTCAGGTCTTCAGAGTCTGTAGTTGGTTTTAATGAATCGATCTGAGATTTTGTCTTGATGCCTCAATGTTCTTATGTTGTCTGTATACAGGTTAATAGAACATTTGATGTTGTAATCCTTGAGATGATATGATACATGATGTGTACTAGTGAAAATAGAATAAAATCAAATTACTTTGGTTCTTTTCGAAAGAGTTGTCCTTTTTGGATCTCTTTGAAAAAAGTTTTAATTTTTAGTGATTTTCAGTAATCCGCTGCTAATGAACACTTTCACTTAAGTAAATTATGTTTTTGCAATCGGTGTGTGACAATGTGCTTTTATATCATGTGACAAGCTTATGTTTCAAGTATGGTCCAATTTGGACATTGTTTGAGCTAGTTTTGCATTTATGTGCTTATTTTGGACCTAATTGCAATTTATCCACTTATAGGGTTTTTCTTGTAACTTCTCACATGCTTTTTGTAAATCACATATTTACACATCATGTTTGATATACTTGAGATTTGGGGAACCTTGTCACACCTTGGTATGAGTGATGACATGTTGTGTTGAGGTTAGGGTTTTCATGGATGCCCTAAGTGGATGTTTGACCTTCAGTGTTGAGCTCTTGTTTTTGGCAATCGTCAAGATTTCTTGTGACCCATGTTTTGGCGGTCAATGAAGTTTTTTTGCACCCTCTGGTTGATCGATGAGGTTCATGATCCCTCTAGGTCACCAAGGAACCCCAGGGTTAGCGATAGTTTGCTTCCCTCAATCTCTTCGGTCACCAAGATGCTTTAGTGGTGTCTATGTACTATTATTTAGTCACTATGTTTTTCTAGACTAAGTGTGGTCAATGGTGTTTCTTATGGACACATGGCATGTTTAACATGACACGTAACCCCCTTCCTCTCTCTCAAAACCTATGATACATGTACCCCTCTATTTGAATGCATCTCACTTCTTTACACACCTAATTTCTTCTCTATTCTTCCTTGGTTGCTCTTGGAGCTCGACCCCTTGGTTCTTGGTGGAGAAGGTGCTAAAGAAAGAGAAGTGGATCAATCCAACTTACATGTTGAGATAGGGTTTGGAGCTACCCATCTTGTGATCATTTGGTGCTTGATTGTTCTTCTTGGTCTTGGTAAGTGATATCTCTCTCTTTACCTACGTTTCCTTTCTGCCCTACCTCTTCTTCTTTTTCTTCTTGGCCGAACCCATGGTGTTATATGGTAGTGCTTGAGTTAGAGCTTGAAGAACTTCTCTTTCTTGCCTTTTCTAACTAGGGTTTGCTCTCTTTCTTGCTCCTTGACCTAAGGTTTGCTTCTTTATTGGAGGTGGATCTAGCTTGGCTGAGAGGAGTATTCAAGCTAGGGTTCCTACCTTTCTTCTTCAAGCCACCTTGTTGTTTGGAGTTTCTACATCAACTCTAAGGTGAGCTATATAACTTTATCCACTTTTGTTTCTTACCTCTATCTTGCATGATCTTGCTATAAAGCATGGTTACAAGTAGGAAGGTAGTATGTTTGATACTAGGGTTTGTGTTTACATTGTGATTCTTGACAGTTTACTTTTTTGGATGAACCCTAACTTTTGTGCTTGAGGTTTCTTTGGTGATGGAAGTTTTGATGCATGCATTTGGTGGAAATGTTGATTTTTTTCTCTCACAAATCATAGTTTTGTTTTCTCTCATGATGGTTGCCATTTAGGGTTTTAGAGTTGATATTCTTCTTATGATTTACATATTGAGTGCCTTTCAGTTGCATGGTGATGACCAACCTATTATATCCTTATGGTTGATGAGTTTTTGGTCTTTCCATGATCACCAAGGTTTTCCTCTTTCTTGATGGTCGCTAGGTTGACCTCATGTGATGGTTATTGAGTTTGATCTTATGTGATCGATAAGATTTGTACCTCCTTGAGGGTCGAATAGAATCATGGTGATATGTGGTCACTATGCTTCATGTTGTCTTCAGTCGCCAATGCTTCATGTTGTCTTCAGTCGCCAATGCCTTATGTCTTCTTCAGTCGATGATGTCACCTACTCTAGTGGTCGCTGAAGGTGACCAACCCCTTAGGTCGCCAAGGATGGTGACCCAAAGATTTCAGTGGTGGTTGACATATCTGACCCTTAGTGGTCAATGAGATTTCTGATTGCATGGTCGCTATGATTTCCTAGTTCTATGATCTATGGTGATGTTTGACCTAATTGCTTACATGATTGTTGTAGATGATATGGATTGGGGTTTACCTTTAAGGGTTGTTTTGTAACCCTAATTCGTTGGTGCTTGGTTGCACATGATCTAATAGTCTTACCTTTTCCCTCGAATGAATATAAACCGAAAATTTTAGGAAAGAGCCGTTTGACAATGATACTCTCAACTATTCTCATGAACTTAACCCTAATATAAGTAGATGATGATGACACATAGGTACTTGTGTGACTAGCATGTTAATGGAATACTTTCTCTCTCTATGTTGTTATAACCCTAATTTGTTCTCACAAGAACATGACAACTATTATATACAAGATTATGTTGAACTTATGTCTCTCTTATATAGTAATGGTATGATGGGCCTTGAATAGGGATGGAAAGAGAATGATGTTCTTGCAGGGAATGATGTGATGGACTTAATAACCTTGCACATGGTTTTTTACTCTAATCAAGGTGTTATATTATTTATGATATGAAAAGGACTTGGAACTTGTGATGGTATGATGATGAGTATGGACTCATGTATGGCAATGAAATAGTACCATGTAGTTTTGTGATCAAGTTATGTCTCATACATTTTATATCTTTTATAGTTTCAATATACACCATGCGTTGTAGAATTCTTTCAGTGTTTGTACGTAACTTGAGTGATGTAGTTAAAAGATACCCAATTGACATTAAATAATAAAGTGAAACCCTGATCATGTAGTGACTTGTGCCATAGATCCATTCTAATGTCAATAATTGCTGGATGGTGAAACGAGTTCTCCTTTAGTGGAAACTCAGAGTTGTATACTGTTGAGTATATGCAAGTTCACAAGGATGGATAAGGTCATACCTTGGTAGGGTAACGGTCGATGTCATATCTCAGATGATTATGATTCAGTATAAATGATGTTGTTGAAGACAGATGCGGTTGTATCCCATATGTTTGGTTTTGTATACCCTGGTTTCACTAGTACCATGACCTTTTTAAGGATGGACTAGGTTGTTCACCAGTGCCTCGACCTATATACCAAGGGAAAACTAGTTTATTTTGTAGCTTGACCTTATGTGTCACTGTGTCAGACTCGTAGTGACCGAGGGCAGATGAGATCTTAGAATTTTGACTCTCCTAAAATCTTGTATGGCACTGATTTTGACTTAGCGGTGGTCAGTTGGAGTTGAGTGGTATACCTCAATTCCTCAGGGCTTAATAAAAGACGTAATACAGTCATGTAGTACATCTGTTTAGGGTTAAACATGCTTCACATTGGATGTTAACCCTTGCCTTGTTTCCTATACTGGTTAGTTTTTATATAATACGGTAAGAGAATTAACTATTTAGTAGGTGTTAGACTTATGTGTCCCTTTATATATCTTCTAGTCATGTGTGTTTCTATGCCTACTTGTTTCACTTTCTTAATCTACTTAACCTACTTAGATAGCTTGTCATGCTTAAACTTCTTATCTTGTTTAATAATTATACTGCTGTAAACAATAACCATTGGTTGAGATTTATATCCCTCACTGGGGCATGGGTTTCACATGGATCACCACATATTTTTAGGTGGTCTTCAGTGGCTGGTCAGAATCATGATGCTAAAGAAGAGCAACTTGGAGAGTAGTAGAAGCAGTAGGTGGGATAGTTGTTTGTAGAGTCCTAGAGTTATCCCTATACTCTTAGGCCCGATCATGTGATGTTTTGTAGATGACATGCATATCGATACGTTGGTTTTCTCCATATGTCAGTGTTTTGTATATGACATGTATATGTCAAACATCTCTTTTTTATACAGGTTTGGGCTAATGCCACTAGGCATATATGTAAAAACCTGATATGGTTTGTGATGTAATACATGTTGATGGACCTTATGTAATGTTTTCTAGATATGATGGCGATGTAAAAATCGGTTTTAATTTACCCTATTTTTTGGATATGTGGTTAATTAGTTGTTGATCATGTGTTTTATACGAGTAATCTCATTGGGTGTGGTAGGGTGTCACAAAATGTTTGTAGTTTTATTTGTTTATTTGGTTATTATAGAAAATTAGTCAAGAACTTCAGCACCATATCTTTGTTGTTATCCAAGCTAACTAAGAAGGATGTACGTTTTGTCTAGGATGAGAAATGTTACCATAATGCTTGGTAGTTAAAATAAAAATTAACATCAAAACCTATGTTGGCTCTTCCAAAGTGATAATATTGCTAGATCGCTTCTGTTATTCTTCAATGCATGTGTTAGGTTGTGTGTTTATGCAAGACAAGAACATGATCTCTTACACTTCCAGAAAACTCAAGAAGCATAAGGAGAACTACCAAAACAAAATTTGGAGTTTTGTAGTGTGGTTTCGGATTTGAAAGTGTGGAGGCACTACCTTTATAGGAAGAAATGCAATATATTTATGAATCACAAGAAACTCAAGTACATATTTCCACAGTAGGAGTTGAATATGAGGAAAAAGAGACGTCTGAAGTTGGTCAAGGACTATGAGTGTACAATAGATTATCACCTAGTAAAGGAAAATGTTGTAGATGATGGTTCAAGAATAAATTCATTGTATTATATTGATAAAG